>JAZGLO010002048.1:0-52172 GCA_036873155.1 Biomphalaria sudanica
TGTGTGTGTGTGTGTTGTTAAAATGCGGACCGTTTAATCCAAGGAGGGGGAGTCTCGGTCAAACTAAACATTATATAGCCTGGGAACTAATCAAAGAGCTTAGCCGATGTGTACTGCTAGTACTTCTACCTAGCATTTTGTGCTGTAATGTTATTGTCTACTAAGATACTACGGTACTACGGTACTCTATTTTATTTTCTTAAGCATAAATTGTATTTTGCGATATTAAGAAGATCAACCTATTTACATGGTCATCTATTTAGCGAGCTGGCTTGGTTTTTAAAGTAGAATGCGGCTTGCATATTTACTTATGAAATACTAACTCTACTAGATAGCTTGGGTGTCTGGAGTCTACAGACTCGAACTTGTTCACTCTCTCTCTCTGTATCTTCTTGTGTGCTGTAGTGCAAGTTTCATGTTTCACTCGGCCCTAATTCAATTTGACAAACAATTTCCGTATTTGCTTTGCTTTTATCGAATTAAATATCCCAGTTTTCTTGAATGTATTTAAATAACAGTGTAAAATAATATAGATTTCTATTTCTGTGTGTGCATTCAGCTAGACTCTGTATTAGTCATGCTTGAAGAAGTCTTAGTTTACACTTCGGTACATACAAAGAATGAAGTACAACTTTGCATTTGGGGGAAAGAATTAAAAACTAGGAGTTATCGGTTCATATGATTAGAAGAAATATTGCTTGTGTTGTGGTTTAAAAAAAACAAATCTCCAAACTCCTACTCCATTACTGGTACTTAGGACATTTGAGAAGACTAGTCTCCACAACTTAGAGTTCAGAAGGTGGGACTTGATTGATTCTCTCTAACAGCAGAGACATCATTTCTTTTCTTCTATTCTTCTTTACACTTTTTTCAACTTTCTTCCTTTTTTTTATGTCTTCTTTTTACTTGATCTTTCCAAACTCTCCCACCTCTCTCTCTCTCTCTCTCTCTCCATCTTCTGCCTGTCTGTCTGTCGCTCTCCTTCTCCTTCTTCTTCTTCTTCTCTCTCTCTCTGTTCTTGACAAATAGTCATTGTGTGTTTCTGTTTCATCTCAAAGACAGTCCACACTGTGGAGTGCCAGGAACTAGAATACAACTTCTAATCTGTGGGAAATGTTAGGGGACCAGGACACTTTGTCGTTAGCACCTCAAGTACTGACTTCAGCACACCACGTAACAGATGGGAACAAAATCTACATTTTCTGGAGACCAATGATCTGGGGGAGGGTCAATTGTCTAACACAAACTGTTTCTACAATGAGGATCATATCTATACATACATATTGATGTGTTTTTGTAAGTGTGTCTATGTGTTTGTGTATGTGTGTCTATGTGTTTGTGTATGTGTGTCTATGTGTTTGTGTATTTGTTTGCGTGTGTGTGTGTTTGCTCCTACTACATTTGCTTGAAATCTGTTAAACACAAGATTTTCCGGTAGCTTTTTCAACAATTAAGCAATTATTACATTCATTATTATAAAGTGAATACTTATTAACATTACCAATTGTAGCCGAACCGAATTTACATATTTTGAACCAATAAAATCCTCTTATATTATCATAGTACTCATGGTCTATAGTAAATTTCGTTGAATTAGATTCAATGTAGACATGTAGACATAAGTGATACCATTTACTGCTAATTGTTTCCGATTTTTACAATTATCATTACAATATATCTGACATAATATAAGTGCCGTTTTGAGTCTACAGACTCAATTGTTGGTTGTTTTTTATTGCTACTTTTGTATAACCCATAATTTAAATAAAAGCCTGTTGTTTATTTTTAATTACAATAATTTATTTTGTGATATTAAATATTAAGACAAAACAATCCTTAAAATGTAGAATATTTTGTTCTCTTCTTAGTAATTAAAAGTTTATTAAAGCAAATATAATCAGTTGCACAAATGTATGAAAGAAAAAAAAATTGGCCAGCAAACGTATTAATGGAGCCTAAAGAGGACTCATTGCTAAAGGAGATGTTCACACTAAACTAAACAATGCCTTGTCCCTAAACTAAACAATGCATTGTCCCTAAACTAAACAATGCCTTGTCCCTAAACTAAACAATGCCTTGTCCCTAAACTAAACTATGCCTTGTCCCTAAACTAAACTATGCCTTGTCCCTAAACTAAACAATGCCTTGTCCCTAAACTAAACAATGCCTTGTCCCTAAACTAAACTATGCCTTGTCCCTAAACTAAACAATGCCTTGTCCCTAAACTAAACTATGCCTTGTCCCTAAACTAAACTATGCCTTGTCCCTAAACTAAACAATGCCTTGTCCCTAAACTAAACTATGCCTTGTCCCTAAACTAAACAATGCCTTGTCCCTAAACTAAACAATGCCTTGTCCCTAAACTAAACTATGCCTTGTCCCTAAACTAAACTATGCCTTGTCCCTAAACTAAACAATGCCTTGTCCCTAAACTAAACAATGCCTTGTCCCTAAACTAAACTATGCCTTGTCCCTAAACTAAACTATGCCTTGTCCCTAAACTAAACAATGCCTTGTCCATAAACTAAACAATGCCTTGTCCCTAAACTAAACAATGCCTTGTCCCTAAACTAAACAATGCCTTGTCCCTAAACTAAACTATGCCTTGTCCCTAAACTAAACAATGCCTTGTCCCTAAACTAAACAATGCCTTGTCCCTAAACTAAACTATGCCTTGTCCCTAAACTAAACAATGCCTTGTCCCTAAACTAAACTATGCCTTGTCCCTAAACTAAACAATGCCTTGTCCCTAAACTAAACAATGCCTTGTCCCTAAACTAAACTATGCCTTGTCCCTAAACTAAACTATGCCTTGTCCCTAAACTAAACAATGCCTTGTCCCTAAACTAAACAATGCCTTGTCCCTAAACTAAACTATGCCTTGTCCCTAAACTAAACTATGCCTTGTCCCTAAACTAAACAATGCCTTGTCCATAAACTAAACAATGCCTTGTCCCTAAACTAAACAATGCCTTGTCCCTAAACTAAACTTTCAAATTTGCCAAATAAATAAACGTTCTAGAAAGAAGAGCTTAAAAAAATCTCATTCATAAAGTGCTAAATTGTGCACCATTATTATTCAGTCATTTTTAAAACACATTGTTTATCATCAATTCCTTTATTAAGATACACCGGATACACCAAAAAAACACATGCTATTTATAAGCTTTCCGCCAAATATGAAAATTTTCAATGAATGAAATCAATGTAGGATACGAGATCTTATCTTCTTATATAATACAGACGTTACTTCAAAAAAGAAGATGATTACGTCCTACGCGTCATGCATTTAGTCATGCATATTAACCAATGACTTAAATTCTGCCAAGTCACTGGTTTTTCTGGCTAGCTCAGGCAACCCATTCCATGCTCTAATAGCACTAGGGAAGAAGGAGTATTTGTACAAATTTGTCCTAGCATATGGGACGAGGAATGTGCCTTTATTTTTGTGTCTTTCAGAGTATTTTATTAAATTTTGTTTTTGTATTTGAAGATTATGGTTCAGTGTTTTATGTATAATTGCTACTTTACTTTTGAGTCTTCTGTCCTGAAGGCTTTCTAAATTTAGTGATTTTACTAATGGTGTTACCCTAGTCATATGTGAATATTCGTTTGTTATGAATCTCACTGCTCTATTTTGTGTTTGTTCCAGTTTCTTAATGTTTTCTTGAGTTGAGGGGTCCCACACGGTGGATGCATATTCTATTATTGGCCTAACCAAGGTTAAATAACATTTTAGTTTTATGTTCTTATTTGATTTATAGAAATTTCTTTTAATAAACCCTAATGCTTTGTTGGATTTTTTTATAGTTTCATCAATATGTGGATTCCATGACAGTTTTTCATTTATTATAACACCTAGGTATTTTGAGTTTTTAGTCTGTGTTACTGGTTTGCCATGAATAAGATAAGTGGAATTAATTTGTTTAATTTTTTTTGTTACTCTTAACAACTGACATTTTTCTGGGTGGAAAGACATGCTCCAATTTGATTCCCATTTCTGTAATTCATCTAATTCTCTTTGTAAAATATCTGTGTCTTGTTTTGTTTTTATTGTTCTATATATTATGCAATCGTCTGCAAATAATCTGACTTTTGTTCCTGAACTAATGCAATTTGGTAAATCATTTATGTAAATTAAAAATAGTAGTGGACCCAAGACTGTTCCTTGAGGTACACCTGAGTTTACTGTTATTGGTGTTGATTTAGAGCCATTTATTATTACAGTTTGTTCTCTCCCTATCAGAAAATCTTTAATCCACTGATACAGTGGACCGTTAATGCCGAAATATTTTAATTTTTTAAGCAAACTATGGTGGTGAACTTTGTCAAAAGCCTTGGAAAAATCTAGTAAGATAGCATCTATTTGTTCACTATTATCTAAACCTTTTGAGAAATCATCAATTAGTCCTATTAGTTGTGTTTCACATGATCTATATTTCCTAAAGCCATGTTGGTATGGGGTGAGGACATTATGTTTGTCTAAGTGGTTTATGATGTTGCTACATATTATGTGTTCTAGTATTTTACATGTGATGCTGGTAAGTGATACTGGTCTGTAGTTTCCTGGATCAGATTTTTCTCCTTTTTTAAATAGGGGGGTGACATTAGCTTCTTTCCAGTCCTTTGGTACTCTGCCCTGGTTAAGCGATGCCTGAAAGAGTATTTTGAACACTGGGGCTAGCTCATTGCTTAGTTCTTTGAGTAATCTAGCTGGAATACCATCAGGTCCAGACGCTTTATTTGGTTTGGTGTTGGCTAATAGTTTTTTAATTCCATTTTCTTGTACTACTAAATCTTCTATGTTGTCTACTTGGTTCAAATTAAGAAATATGTCTTTGTCTCCTGGGGCTGAGAATGCTGATGCAAAGTATTTGTTTAGGATGTTTGCTTTAGTTTCATTATCATTATGTATTATGTTATGTTCATCTTTTAATGGCGCTATGCCTGTTGTTTCCATTTTCTTAGACTTAATGTATGACCATAGGTTTTTGTTGTTATCTTTAGATATTACATTGTTTATGTATTCACTCTGCAGCTGTCTGCTTACTTTTTGGGTTAGGTGTTTAATTTTTATATACTTTTTGTAAACTCTTTCTGCCTTGGTTTCTTTAAATTTTCTATATAGGTTTTCCTTCTGTTTACAAAGCTTCTTTAGTCTATTATTAAACCAGCATTTATTTATTTTGTTTGATGTGTATTTAGTTGGTATATGATTTTCTATAATGCTTTTAAGATGGTTTTTAATGAAATTCCAGAGGTCATCGACTGGTTGGTTAATGTCTTTTTCTAATAAGAATGTTTGTTGAAAGTTTAATGCAGCTTGGTGTAGTTGTGTTAGGTTACATTTATTCCAGAGTAAGATTTTTCTTTTGGTTTTTGTATTGGCTACTGCTTTTATCTGACTGTGTATTTTTATGATCTCATGGTCTGATAGACCAGGGATAATATCATAATCAACTACTAATCCAGGTCTGTTGGTTAAGAAGAGATCTAATGTGTTGTTTAATCTAGTTGGCTTTTTAATGATTTGATCTAAACTTAGGTTGTGTAAAGTTTCTATGAAAAGCTCATTTATGTCCTTAAGGTTTTGGTGTTTATCTATGGTTAGTGTTTTCCAATTTATATCAGGTAGGTTGAAGTCACCCATAATCCAAAAAACTGCATTTTTATTTCAATATATAAGCCTACCAATGTAACAGTCTATCAATATACAAGAATGCCGATGTAACAGTCTTTTAATATACAAGCCTGCCAATGTAACAGTCTGTCAATATACAAGTGTGCCAATGTTACATTGGTAGGCTTATATATTGACGGTCTGGTACATTGGCAGGCTTGTATATTGACGGTCTGGTACATTGGCAGGCTTGCGTATTGAAAATATGGTACATTTGATCGCGTCATAAGATCGTCAGGCCTCAAAAAAGGACATTTATTCAGATGTAATGATCAGTAAGTGATATTTAGACGAGTTCTGTACTACAGTCTGTTATATTGCCTTAAAGAAGATTGCCAGGTAGACTTAGCGACACAATGCGAGGACGTACATTGGCAGGCTTGTATATTGATAGACAGTTACATTGGCAGGCTTGTATATTGATAGACTGTTACATTGGCAGGCTTATATATTGATAGACGGTTACATTGGCAGGCTTGTATATTGATAGACTGTTACATTGGCAGGCTTGTATATTGATAAACGGTTACATTGGCAGGCTTGTATATTGATAGACTGTTACATTGGCAGGCTTATATATTGATAGACGGTTACCTTGGCAGGCTTGTATATTGATAGACTGTTACATTGGCAGGCTTATATATTGACGGTCTGGTACATTGGCAGGCTTGTATATTGACAGACTGTTACATTGGCAGGCTTGTATATTGACAGTCTGGTACATTAGCAGGCTTGTATATTGAAAGACTGTTACATTGGCAGGCTTGTATATTGACAGACTGTTACATTGGCAGGCTTGTATATTGACAGACTGTTACATTGGCAGGCTTGTATATTGACAGACTATTACATTGGCAGGCTTGTATATTGACAGACTGTTACATTGGCAGGCTTGTATATTGACAGACTGTTACATTGGCAGGCTTGTATATTGACAGACTGTTATATTGGTAGGCTTGTATATTGATAGACTGTTACATTGGCATTCTTGTATACTGATAGACTGTTACATTGGCAGGCTTGTATATTGATAGACTGTTACATTGGCAGGCTTGTATATTGAAAGACTGTTACATCGGCATTCTTGTATAATGATAGACTGTTACATTGGTAGGCTTATATATTGACGGTCTGGTACATTGGCAGGCTTGTATATTGACGGTCTGGTACATTGGCAGGCTTGCGTATTGAAAATATGGTACATTGGCAGGCTTATATATTGACAGTCTTGTACATTAGCAGGTTTGTATATTGAAAGACTGTTACATTGGCACACTTGTATATTGACAGACTGTTACATTGGCAGGCTTGTATATTAAAAGACTGTTACATCGGCATTCTTGTATATTGATAGACTGTTACATTGGTAGGCTTATATATTGAAAGACTGTTACATCGACATTCTTGTATATTGATAGACTGTTACATTGGTAGGCTTATATATTGACGGTCTGGTACATTGGCAGGCTTGTATATTGACGGTCTGGTACATTGGCAGGCTTGCGTTTTGAAAATCTGGTACATTGGCAGGCTTGTATATTGACAGTCTGGTACATTAGCAGGCTTGTATATTGACAGTCTGGTTCATTAGCAGGCATGCGTATTGAAAATCTGGTACATTGGCAGGCTTGCGTATTTAAAATCTGGTACATTTGCAGGCTTGTGTATTAACAGTCGGGTACATTGGCACGCTTGTATATTTCCAGGCTTTTACACTGACATGTAGAAAGCATGTAAAAGATGATAATCACATGCATCTATTAAGGCACAACAAATTAGCTGTAGTATTTGTAAACAGTAGATAGGGCACTTACTTTCACTTCCGGTGAGGGGTGCTCGTTTTTCAAATCGCTCAAGGATGTCGTAATGTTCATGGTGTCTGCAGACGTAGCCAATCACGTCCGGGCGTCTCAAAGAACACAACCTTGAGTAACTCTGAAACTGAAACACAAAATCAATAAAAAATAATAACAGGATGAATTCTAATGAAATCATAGTACCACTAGGTTTACTTTGAGGTCATTGAATAAAAAATCAATTTATCCAGAGTCGTATCGAAAACATGTTTACACAGAAGATCCTCAACCTGAAGACTAATAGAGAACGCTTGCTGGGGGGTTTTCATGACAAATTATAAACACATATACCTGTCTTGGCTACATATTTAAATTTTTGATTCGGTTTACTTTCTTTTATGGATAAAATACGGCGGAATAGTAAAAGAAGAGAAAACGGTAGGGAGAAATATTAGAGAATATAAGGGCAGATTAAGAAAAAACGCAAGACAATGAATAGAAGAAAGGGAAAACGTTTGAAGCACAAGTCAGTTGAAAACCAAAGCAATGTTATGGACGCTAGGCGGAACTCTTGCCAACTAAATATCATAAGAGTAGAAGTGGATTTTCGTATTTAATTTTTGTTTGTTACCTAAAGTTACTAGTCGATTTTTTTAAAATACTTTTTTTTTTGGTCATATTAAAGACTCGAATACTTTCATTTAGATCGAAATTAATGAGTACTACAAATGATAGAGCTTAGAAAATGTGTTTCTGGAGTGCTGAAATGTGCACAGAAATGATCATCTACTTTTGAAAGTACATATCCTATCAACAATGTCCTGAACTCCAGTTGCACCAAAAAAAAATAGACGTTTTTAGTTATACGTCAAAGATACCAACTATTGAAATTAGGAAGGCTACTTATAGAATGTATGGCTACATCTCTTGATATGTGTTGATTCTCTATGGTTGAATGAATGAGTCAAACTAGACAGTGCGAGTTTAAGAGGGACAGGAGAATGGGAAAATATAAAACAGATTGATAAGAGAAGTGAAGATAGTGAATTAAAGAAAGAGAGAAAAAAATTTGAAAAACATAAAAAAGATGCATTAAAAAAAATTAAGCTTATATTACATGTAACTATCAATTCGTTTGGTTCAGTCATGTGATTTCCTTACCGTTATAGACATAATAAATCTGTGCGATTAGAAATATTTTTACCAATTGATTTTTTTTTAGCTTTTAGCTTTCTTAATGCGCTATTACTTGTCTAGACCAGTTGTGCAAGGGGGAGGGAAGAAGGGGGTATCTTTGTGAATGTTTACATAATCTTTTTTAAATACTTAAACAAAAATGTTCACTCAGGTTAGTCCTTAAGGAGACTAATTCAACTTATACCACCACATTCGTCATGTACAGTTTCTTTCCCTTGTTCAAAATACCAAACAAGATAATCGATTAATATTAGTTGATTAACAAATTGGTTATTTTTTAAATTGATTCTTTTTTTTTTTAGGTAAAATAAATAATGTGCAAAATTTCAGCTAAATAAACTTGTTGTCAGACAGACAGACAAACGGACAAAGTGAATTAATATAATCTTTGTAAAAAGCAGACAGAACAAGAGAGAGAGAGAGAGAGAGAGAGGGTGGGAGAGAGAATTAGAGAGAGGGAATGAAAGAGAGAGAGAGTCATGGCGAGAGATCAATATTGTTCTATTTTCTTTTCTTGTTATTGTCCGCCTGTCCAAAAGTCTGTCTCTACATTTCTTCCTCTATATATTTGAATTTCCTTTCAATCTGAACCTATTCAAAGAACTCAAACCTCAGACCAAAACCAAATACATTTGATGGTCTGCATGATCCATCTATTCAATCTCTCACTAGTCCCATATGTACACAAAAATAGCAAGCTTTAGTCAATACCGCAAGTAGTCTAAGTGTCTGAGAGGCTAAATATTGTTATTGACCACCAGACAAGAATACAGCGTTACGGAGGTACAAGCGTAACATCAATAGTACAAAGTACGTTGAAATGTGTTCTCTTCGGATAGACTGCCAGAAACAACAGAGAGAAAAAGAGAGAGAGAGAGAGAAAGAGAGAGAGAGAGAGAGAGAGAGAGAGAGAAAGAGACATTCCGAGAAGGTAAAAACAGAAAACGAAATAGTAAATGCTGAAACAGTTCATTCTATAAATTATTAAGAAGAATCTGGATCCAAATGTATGTACAATTTAACATGTAACTAACACCATATAATCATTTTGATTTCACATTACATTTCAGTTGTGTGAATTGTTTTGTTTGGGTTGTATTCACATTTAATTTAGAAGTTTCTTTCGAGTTCAGAATTCAAAACCTCAGCAGACTGATATAATTGTAGTGCCATACAACAGAAATGAACAGAGGAATTAATACACAATTGAATCCCGTTCTACATTTGGTGGCTGTATAGCTGCATGCAATAATTTTGTCAGTCTACTCATGTCCAACACCATGAAAGTAGCTGACAGATTTCTTCTTTCTTGGCTCAATTAGCTTAAATGGTGTCACACTTGATAAAAGAAACTCAATAACATGATAGCTAAGGCCATGAGCATAAATCTACGGTTGCAGAAAGGTGTCTAAGACAAGACTTTACTATTTCTATCTTAAGCCCTAGTCCAGCGAACCTGTGTAGAAATCACTGCCATATGGCAATGAAACAGGGTCCACCTGCTCTTGGTAGAAAAAAAATCAAATCTTTCCACCAGCGATCTTTGATACTCATTGGCAATTTAAAATCATCAGCAATAGTTATAACCACACAGCAGTCCCATGGTATTGTTATCAGTAGTAGACGACTAGATTGACATTCACATATAAAATAAATGCTCCAAGGCCGACCTCCAAACTCAATTCTCAAAACCTCCTATGGATATCTACTGAAGAAACGGAGACCGTCAGATCTTCCACCTACTAAGATATACTGATGTAAGCGTTACATGAAACACATCGAAATTGATATCAACAGTTGAAGAAAAATGGCACAAAATATTCCAACCACAAGCATGGGGGGTAATGTATCGCCAATGTGGAACATAATAGAAGCAGGGAAAATGTCTGAAAAAATTTGAGCCTCTAAATGTTTTTGAAGGTACAGCTAGTATGATTGCCTTACTTAGCCTAATAAGATATTGCAAAAAGATCCGTTTCTCAAGACGCAAACTATAGAACTACTACAAAGTATGTAATATTTTGAACTTTTGTTATCTCGTTACAAAGAAATACGTAAATAAGTACGAGATCTATTAAATAAAGCGTTCCACTTTCAGATTATGTAATCTAAAGAGCAGATGATGCAATGGTGATCTGTTTTTGTGGCGCACGATTAACGAGGGTGCCATGTAGACAGCACAACGACCAACCGTCTTCAATTTTTCCAAACGAATGTCAAGTACTCATTTGAGCTGGATGGACTCAAAGATGACCTCAAGATCCCGAAATAAAAAAAAACAACAATCTTGACCAGGATTCGAACCCGGGACATTCGGTTCGAAAGCCAAGAGCTTTACCACTCGGTCACTAAGCCTCCATGAGATCTATCAGAGTAAGCAAATGAGCAAGTCTTAAACGTAGCCCAGACTTAAGAAGGTATACTGGAGGATACTATGAAGGACTGAAACGGAGATGGCTAGGTCACTCTGACACGACCCTCCACGGATCAAAATTCTATTTCAGTTATCTTATATAGTACAGACGTTACTTCAAAAAAGAAGATGATTGCGTCCTACGCGTCATGCATTTAGTCATGCATTTAGTCTCTTCAGTTTACAATGAAGAGGAGACAGATAAGTTCGCCTCCAGACAGGCGTTTCATCAATATGACAGAGCGGACCTGCCTGATGATGGGTACAATAAAAAAAAAAGGGAGAGAGCCAACTGACCGCTTGACCAACGTCACAGCTCTTTTTCCACGTGACATCAAGATTTTTAAAAAAACTCTGGTCTAATAGTTTGTTTTGACAACAGAGTCCTGGAAAGCGTTTAGTTACCTCGCTCTGGTCTAATAGTTTGATTTGACAACAGAGTCCTGGAAAGCGTTTAGTTACCTCGCTCTGGTCTAATAGTTTGTTTTGACAACAGAGTCCTGGAAAGCGTTTAGTTACCTCGCTCTGGTCTAATAGTTTGTTATGACAACAGAGTCCTGGAAAGCGTTAAGTTACCTCGCTCTGGTCTAATAGTTTGTTTAGACAACAGAGTCCTGGAAAGCGTTTAGTTACCTCGCTCTGGTCTAATAGATTGTTTTGACAACAGAGTCCTGGAAAGCGTTTAGTTACCTCGCTCTGGTCTAATATTTTGTTTTGACAACAGAGTCCTGGAAAGCGTTTAGTTACCTCGCTCTGGTCTAATAGTTTGTTTTGACAACAGAGTCCTGGAAAGCGTTAAGTTACCTCGCTCTGGTCTAATAGTTTGTTTTGACAACAGAGTCCTGGAAAGCGTTTAGTTACCTCGCTCTGGTCTAATAGTTTGTTTTGACAACAGAGTCCTGGAAAGCGTTTAGTTACCTCGCTCTGGTCTAATAGATTGTTTTGACAACAGAGTCCTGGAAAGCGTTTAGTTACTTCGCTCTGGTCTAATAGTTTGTTTTGACAACAGAGTCCTGGAAAGCGTTTAGTTACCTCGCTCTGGTCTAATAGTTTGTTTTGACAACAGAGTCCTGGAAAGCGTTTAGTTACCTCGCTCTGGTCTAATAGTTTGTTTTGACAACAGAGTCTTGGAAAGCGTTTAGTTACCTCGCTAATTAGGCTAGCCAGATGTATTTTGGTGATCTCCTATTGAACTTTCACTCCTTTTCTTCTTCGCCGTAAGTTGAAATACCAAATAAAGGATTTGTTTCTCATCTTACCATAACTCATTTGTGTGAGTGCGCGTGTGTATGTTATAAGTTGGCTCTGTCTGTAGTTTTTTTACTCCGATCAATATTTTTTTTTAGTATTTAACAAAACTACTGCAGAACAGTCTTTTAACGAGCATCGATCTAAAAAGAATTTAATTTCTTTAGATGGGTTATAATTAGTTTCATTCCTCTTTCAGCGTTCCACATTTTCAAATGTTTTAGTCTAATACTCTTTCCTGCAACCTGCCATACAGGTAATTATATGTGTAGTCTTCTTAATGGTTTCCGGTTAATGGAACGCTAGAATGTTTGTTGAAATCATTCATAGGACTCGTCCATAGAACTGTTGATCCAGTTTAGTCATTGATGGTCACTTGTTGGCAGTATGATTACGGGAAGTTACTCGTGAAACATGTTGTATAGATTTTTGTTATGTGCCGATTTTAAACTCCGATTCCATGGTTCCCTATTAAAGCTTGACAGCCACAAGGTTCTGAGGTTAACAAAATAAAAAATGAGGTGGGGTGAAAATGGATGATATTTGGATCCGCAGAAAAGTTTTGGAACTTATATGTATGCTTGACTGGTAGACTCCAATTCAAAACATCTTTGATAAATAAAAACCACCATAACAGTGGATCTCAAATAGTCACCTCAACAGCCTCAGATTTGGAGTGCATTTCATGTTCACGCATTTACACCTCGTTTTCAATATACAGCCACATTTTAACAATCTTTACAGATCTACTACACAACAACTCTTGCTTTGGCATTTCATTTGAATTGGAAAAACTGCAGGGGAAAATAGCTTTGCTAATTTTGCATACAAAAATGCATCTAAGGCAAATGTTTTTGATAAAATCAAAGTTACTAGTTTGTACTTCTACCAGGTTGTAGCCAGAAACAAGATTCAAAATAGTTATCTTATTACTACTTGATATCTTCCTGTCCTGACCTAGGTCTATAAAATGTACTATCTCCCTAAGCACGATTCAGGTCCTGGGCACTTGACCAATGTTTCTAACACTATCGCCTCTTCGTCCATTTCTCGAAGCATTCCTATAACAAGCCTCAATGAAGAACGCGGCCACATTAACACCAGCCTCGGGAAAAGCATTCCTTAATAAATGCAGCCATTGGTGGAGAAAAAAAAATGTTGATGGCCAACAAGGCGATGGATCATTTAACTCAGAGATATGATTTAATGTCGGATCCTAGATATAAACAGCATTATAAAGGATCTCCCACTAAACAGGATTTTCCCGACATTTTTTTTTCTTCTCTTCCCAATTTTTTCCCCTCAATTTTTTTTTCTATTTGTTGTCTTACCCATGGGGTGAGTTAAAGTAATAGACCAGGGAAGGGTGAGGGACAAAATCGATAACTATATCCTAAGCGATCACATAAATAAATAGTTTTAAGAAAATGATTGGCGAATTTACTAAGGTACACTGCTTCGAGATGAGGGAAGTTAGCTGCCAGGGCCGTCTCTTATTTTACAAGCGAGTACACAAGACGATTGTTGCATAGCAGTCAATTCGATTTTAGGAGATAGACTGAAGTTCGATACGAAAGAATAAGTAGCTTGCAAACATTAAACAATAAAAAACAACGTTCAAATAATGTGCAGTTTCTAGTTTTTTTTCATTGACCTGTGCTAGACAATAAGGAACTTTTTTTTGTTCAAATGAAAGTATTTTTTGGTGCAAGAAAGTAAGTTAAATACAAACTTCACGTTCAGAGAAAGACAAAGTAATAGCGTAATAAATCGAATATGGGTCTGTTGAATTGTTGATAATCAGAATATTGCATGGGTCTCTCTGTGAGAGTATGATTACTAGTGCAGGGTTCGTATTAACCAACAGACAAGATGAAGTAGCTGTGAATAGTCAACTTCCGGTTTCATTCAGAATGTGAACGTATAAGATGTCACCTTAATGAAAGCCTAACATACCCTGTTCTTACAAAGCTTATATCAACCTGTCTGTTTCTCTGTCTGTCTGGTCAAAAGTTTGTACAAGTTATTTCTCCCACATCTCTGTTAAGGCAGAAATTTTGCACTTATTTATTTACCTAACAAAAGTCCGAATACAAAAATTAACCAATTAGCTTATTACCTATAGGTAATTAATAAGGTATAATTTAAAAAAAAAATCGCTAGTGCCGTTTTTGAAATACAAGAACAATTTACTTTTTCCTGCCAAGTTTAAAGTTTTCTCTGGGAATCGACAACTTGCGCTTGATACTGATAGTATTGCCCATATGAATGCGAATTTATTATAAAAAAAAAGTTTTGAACTAAATCTGATTTTGTGCATACTCTTTTTTTGTATTATGTATCATGTTTTAATCCTAGTGTCCTTGTTAAGTCGAGAGCTTGCACTGAGTCCAGTAACTGGTTAGTAGGTCAAAAATCAAATTAGTTCAAGTGGTCCAGCAAAACTTCAAATCGAAACCTTGACCAGTGGCTGTGTACACGAATACGTTGACCAGCAAAAAACCAATGTACAGTTTAATCTGGCTATTTTATGAAATTAATTAATTAATTAATCTTAAATTATTCCCGGTGTTTTGAATTATTGATAGACATGGGATTGTTTGTTCATAAAGCCTACGTCTATGTCAGAGTATGAAAGACACTGTGTAGTTACGCCTAATATATAGAAAATATGTTTATTTCCATAGGAAGTTACGTCTAGGTGATGAGCCTGGTGTGCAAGGGTTAAACTAACTTGTTACGATGCTATATTTATGTATGTCGTCTTATCAAATGCATTGATAGGTAGGTGGACTTAACAATTAAAAAAAATCGAAAAGATTAATCAAAACTATCTGTGGACTGAACTATATTTCCGCCATCCAATTCTGTCTCTCTCTCTCTCTCTCGATCTTTGTTTATGAGTGCTTTCCCTTCTCCGACAGTTTCTGTCAATAATATCAATTTCTTGTCTTTTAATATCACCAATTTATTTGTAGTCTATCCCTTTCATATTTTGCCAATTACCTTGACATTGTTAGAGCCTGATCAGTATCGCCTGTATCTACTTTACAGGGAAAAAAACAGTCACTGTGTATCTTCTTCTCTTCTGTTTCTTTATTTTTCCTTCTTATAATCTCATCTCTCTCTCTCTCTCTCTCTCTCTCTCTCTGCTATTCTCTGCCTCGCTTCTGATTCGCCCACATTCACTGAGACGCTGGCCGAGAACTCCTGGAACAGTGATCAAATTAGATGCGTTATTGGCTCTGACCACAAGTAAATAGTCCAACTTGGAGCAGACTGCTAATATCTTTGCATTTCTTTATCTCACTTAGAACCAACCTCAAATAGAAGGAACGCCTTGTCCAGATTAGAATTTATTGAACAAATTGAGACACGCACACACGTGGTAGAAGACCAGGTCATGTCTCACGAAAATGAAATCGACATATTTTTAAACGCTTTAAAGAATAAATTGAAAAGCTTTATGCAAATACTTTTATTTTATTGGTTTATTGACCTCAACGGTAACGTACAATGTCCTTCTATCACGTGTTTGTTATGTTGTTTTCTTTGGTATGTAAGGTACTCATTTCTAGGATTAGGTCGGGTTAATGTATGCCCGGGCAACATTTCCCACCCTAAAAAGTAGCACCCGGGTGGAACAATTGTTAAAGGTGGCGACTACACTAACAGGTAGCTAAACAAGACTATAGTGGGGTGGGGGGGGTGCCTAAGAACTTAATTCATTGCACTGGCGGGGAATGCAATAGAAACCAAAAGCCCTGTTACAATCCATATGCCATTCCTCAAGGAGCCACTGAGTAGTGGACACCAGCACCTTATCTACGGTAAATATTAGGAAAAAGATGTTTTCTCAAAGTGCTCGGGATATAGGTTACCGGAAATACGTATTTGGTTGTATCATTCCCAGGACTCAACTCTTTCGACATTGACACATTTGGTTAACATACTGGCGGTACTGCTGTCTATAAATACAACTATAAAACTCCGAAGAACATTGCATTATGTATGATGTTTGTCAGTCAGTCTGCGTTTCTGT
Source organism: Biomphalaria sudanica (assembly GCA_036873155.1). Classification (NCBI taxonomy): domain Eukaryota; kingdom Metazoa; phylum Mollusca; class Gastropoda; family Planorbidae; genus Biomphalaria; species Biomphalaria sudanica. The sequence goes on from JAZGLO010002048.1 coordinate 16,377, forward strand.
TTTGTTTAGGAAAACAACATCATTAGATCATTGACAACTGGCGTGAATATTCCTTAGAAGTGTGCAGATGCCGCAATACCTGTTGATATATGATGTATTGTTATGTGTTATGTCGAGTCCATTATTTATACACTTTTAAAAGATGTTGTACTCAATCCAGATCTAGATATTTACATCTAGGTAAAAAATATCTAGTGAGATATAGATCCTACACCTTTACACCGTATGACCAAGTGTCATTAATATCACACAGACTATTTATTTCACATCGACAGAGGCGGCAAGGCATGTCAGAAATTCTCACTTTGTAGACAACTATCATAATTATAACATTAAGTTTTAAGAGCTTTAATCAAAAAGTTATGTTAGAACCATAGAAACTCGGATTTAACGGAAGGAAATTATCAACCGAAAACCAGGAGATTCTCGATCACTTTCAATCAATTAAGTAGTTCACTGAGCTCTGGTCTAATCTCTTTCATGGACTTAAGGAGGGAGATGTAATGTAAAGCAAAATAAAAATGTTTCTTTTCTGCGTTTTGGCAAACATCAAACACAACTCAGCTCAATTCCAATCTCAATTAAGAATTTCTGGCCAACATACAGATTCGAACTATTGCCCCCTTGATTAGGTAACCAAGTGGTTTGTGCACTAAGTCACTCATCGATTTTGTTACCTATGAAATATGCTTATGAAAAATCATTAGTCATAATTTTATTTTAAATATGATAACTTATTTGTCTTTGTCTAAGCTTCACATTGGAGACGCGGAACTTAGCAACGAGGAACGATTTCTCCCTTGAAAAGCTTCATTTTATTCAACTGATGAACCTGCTTAATCAGCTGGAAAGTTCAAGATTGCCAAGTTGAACCAACTTGCTTCCAAGATGTTTTATATTTCACCTTTTTTTTTGTTTCTTGTCCAAAAATTGAACCAAAAAAATCTTTGAACGATGTCTTGTGCTAACTGGAACGTCAAAATAAACATTGTCTAGATGCTAGAGAAATTTTCAAGTCCTGGAATAGAGTTCGCAAATATTGTCTTCAAATTCAAATCACGTTTTTTTTTTTCAAGTACTTAGAAATGTAATCTCGCTGAGTTTTTTTTCCAGGATGTATTGAAAAAGTAAATTAAATCTAAATGTGTCTGTCAATAAAAAAAATGAAATATTGAGAGAATGAAGAAAAATATTTGAAATGTTTATGTAAGTATAACACTGATGTAAATAAATAAATACATAAAGAAATGCATAAAGAAAGAGACAGACAGATGGATAAACGAACAGACAGGTAGGCAGGCAGACAGATAGATAGATAGATAGATAGATAGATAGATAGATAGATAGATAGATAGATAGATAGATAGATAGATAGATAGATAGATAGATAGATAGATAGATAGATAGATAGATAGATAGGTAGATAGATAGATAGATAGATAGATAGATAGATAGATAGATAGCACCGCATGCTTTCCCTTACATCTGACCAAGGTTTAAGCCTCCAGTTCAAAGAGGGTATACTTAGCTGAACTTGTGTTACATGACAAATTGTTGATAAAATGAATGTAGCAGTTAAACAAGGTCAAGGTCAGAAAAAAGGTCAACTAATCAAGTAAATATTTTACGTTGAAAGCTGACTGATTGGATGGCTTCCGGTTTATTTAAAAACACCACGTGGTCGGCAGCTCGTCGAAATTAGTGGCATTCATTGGAGTTAATATATCTAAATCTTTCTAGTTTAGTGACATCCGACAGACTATCCTTCTAGAGTGCGTCATTCTATTCGTCTAGAGTGCATCTGTCTTTACGCCAAGGCATAGACAATCTTCTCATCTAGAGTATGCTAGACAGTGTGTCAATCTATTTGCCGTGAATCTGTTTGCCACTAGTGTATATGTCTCCTGATGACAGTATATTTGCCACCAGTCTACTAGCTATTTTCCACAAGTCTGTTTGCCACCTGTCTATTTACTGCCTATTCTATATAGAACCTATTTGCCGCAGTCTTTTTTTACCTGTCTGTTTGCCACATGTCTATTTTCCACAGATTCTGCTTGCCCTCTGTCTATTTACCGCCAAGTCTGTTTGCAACCTGTCTATTTACCGCCAAGTCTGTTTGCAACCTGTCTATTTACCGCCAAGTCTGTTTGTAACCTGTCTATTTACTGCTAAGTCTGTTTGCAATCTGTCTATTTACTGCTAAGGCTTTTGTTAAAACAAAATAAAATCAAAATTTCAGTAGATGGCTGATGTCAATTCTATACCTTAGTATAAAGGAAAATTTAAGAAAAAAAAATTTGCCCCACAGGGAAATCTTCTAACACCTAACATGGCAGAAGACCCAATGCTACTTCCGCTTTGGTCCAGGTAGAAAAAGAAAAGATAGTCTAGACTATGAAATGAACTACATTTTCTAACAATAATAAGATATTGTCTTCTACTCCGAAGATTAAGGATGAGTGCAGTGTCTCACATGACCTCGCGCACCTAGTTGCGAGATGCGTATCTTGCCATGTATCTAAAACAATGATCGATTTATCTATTTTCTAAACATATGTATTTTTTATGAGGTTTAGATACTAATGTTATTTCTACCAACTCTTAAGCCTTCGTATATTTACATGGTATATTTTATTTTTAACTTACATACACATTAGAAAGAATACGCCAGAAAAAAAAAGGTTTTAGATTTGGCTAGACCAGGCAACAATAATTGTGGCTTTCGGACTAAGAGTGTACACATTCGCTGGATCACCTGTGGCTTGAAAGGGATACTGCAATTTGTTTAGTTTAATACCAAAATTATCATTTAGATGAAACGTTTAGAAATAGCCAATCATTGGAGGAACGTGAAAAGTGAAAAGAAAAATAGGCATGGCAATTAAGGATTAAAAATAGCGTTGCTGTGTTTAGATATGGTGTGGCATGGGCAATGTCATCTCATTGCTTTTTTTACATCTTTTTTTTTTTTCTTCAACCAAAGCTCGCTCTGCTAATGGGTTGGGAATTCTCAACAGGCATAGAAACACAAATCACAAACAGTTTACAGAGTCTAAATATAGTTTACAGAGACTATATAGTTGACAATGACTATAACCGACCAAAGTATTTTTTATTTCTGAGTAGACAGGTGATGCTTGTAGGTCTGATATGACTGCCTTGACTAACTTAACTGGAAAATAGCTAATGTCTCTGTTGGGATTCCTAACAAGAAAAACGCTAAAAATACTTTAAAAAACAAACAAAAAAAGCAATATCACTTTTCTGCAACTTGTAGAGCGAATGGAATGAAACCTTTTTCTTTCTCCTCTCCCTGTCCTGTTCTCCAGAGAAAGACTCCTGGTTAAGCGAAGGTATACATCTAGTACACTTTATAATACACTAATGGTAAGCATTCAGATCTAAGAGTAGTCTACACTTAAAGACGATGCGCAAAATTGTCCTGAACATGAGTTCATTAAACTCTTGAATCAATAAAGCTTTGCATTCAGAAATTCTCGAACGCGATAGTCATTTCAAAACCGATGTTGGATCTCGACCTAAACCCCAGATCTCAAGAGTAACAGTCAAATAAGGGTCAAACTAGAGTTTTTCCCATGCAGCCTACCAGCTAGTCATTCTTTTCTTAGCGATATACATCACCTGTTAAATTTCTAGGAAAATAGTTACATTAGTGTTTGAGATCAGCTGTCCAGGTTCCAGGATCCAGGTTCTATGAAATGGTGATGTGAATATTGCAAAAATGGTTCTCAAGGAGATGGAGTAGAACTTTTAAAGCAGAGAATCTTGGAATGTTAATCCTAAGGTGACATTTGTAGAATGACAATACAGTTCTAAACTTTGAAAAGACAAAGGATGATTGAGCTGAGCTACTAACGTTAGGATCTCCTGATGATGGTCATTTAGATCACTTTAAGCATTCAGTTTGAATCGATAAACAATTATATTTATTTCTAATTAGTACCGGTTGAGAAAACACATGTTCATAAGTAGATTAGGATATAGATTAATGTTAGAATAAACAAGAAAAACACAAAAAATACTTTTAAAAAATTAAAGCTCTTATTAAGTGTAATTGTATCAATTAGTTTGGATCAGTCTTATAATTTTGGGAATGATTGACCTTGGCGTATAAATCTGTGAGATTGAAATATTTTTATCCAATGTTTTAGTTTAACTTATAGCTTTCCGCGTGCGCAATGACCCTATCACTTGTCTGGACCAATTGTGAAAGTGAAAAAGAAGAGGGGTATCTTTGTGAATGTTTATATGATCGTTTTTTAAATGAACAAATAAAATAGTTCACTCAGGGCTCAAGATTACTCATGAGGACTAATTTAACTTATACCACCACATCTATCAATTAAGATTTCTTTCCCTAATAGACTAATTGGTTAATTTTCTTTTAAGGATTATTGTGTTGTCAGTTATAGAAATAATTGTTGAGAAATTTCATCTTAAATCGAGATTGAGTGTTGGAGAAATAATGTGTCAAAACTTTAACCATGACCTTAAAACGTTTTAATATGCTAAAAAATGATTTAACATAAAAATTCAAAAACAGACTCATAAAAAGAAACCGTTACTTTTTAATGACTTCGTTACTGTCGCCTTCTTCTTGGTATTTACCATAACCCTTGAAAAGGTCCGAGAACTCGTGCTGGAGCCTGGAATACTGACGACACGCAGTATTTGCGTATAGTGTAACTATTTCAACAAACGATGGATTCAGAGGCGGCCCTTGATTCACCAAACGTGTTGAGTAATGCGTGTTTGGAGAGGAGAAAGTGCCGACTGGAAAAAGGATATATTATTCAAGAATTGTTGTTAATTTGTAATGTATCTATTGAATATTTTTACCTATTGTAGAAATAATTGACAAAATGAAAGAAGTATTTTACACTGTACTCATGGGCATAATATATTGTAAGCAATTCGATAGTTAGCAATGCATCACAGTTGAAAAACTTGGAACGTAACATTTTGTGAAGTCAGGGGTAGTGGGGTTCGGTTTGTTTGTTTATTTTATTTAGTTGGTATTAAGGATTCCAAGGTTTTAACATCGATAATTTATAATTGACATAGACTCTTTATGGCCTTTAAAGGATTAAAGTTGTTTAAAGTTATCTAACATTCTGGACTTAGTTCTTCACTTGCTCTTGTGATAGTTTGGTTCTGCTACGAACTCAAGTAAAACACACTTACAAGACACTCAATCATCTCCTTTGTAAGTCAGACATATATATTTACAACAGCAAGGCAAACCTATTACAATCTGTTTCTATGATTGATTTAATTAGTCATGCCATTTCATAAAGAATAATATTGCAGAGAAGGATCATTAGCAGAATACATTGAAGGCTGCCTCTTTATGGAGTTCGAATCTCCCCACCCCCTTGATATCTCCAGCGGTCATTTTCTTTTTCTTTTTGCACAGGACACAATGATCTTCATTTTAAATAAATGTTCCAAACATCTAAAACAAATATTGATTGAACAATTTTTTTTCCTTTCACGAATCATGGGCATTTTAGTTTACATTGTTTCGATATATATAGTTAATCTCAAGATGGATGGATGCAATTATTTAATTTGTACAAGAACTAGATTAAAGATGACACCCAAAGGAAAATGTGTTCCTGTATCCTAGATGTAGGACAACATTATCTATAGGTTGTAATTATATTCTCTTTTGAAGTAACGAGATAGATACCTGAAAGAATTAGGTTAACAGTTCTTCATTTACCAGAACTAAATAAAAACGTATTCTGCCCCACCCTCTGGTTACTCCACTCCTTTTTTCCTTATCAGCACTTGGATTGAAACACGACAGACAGAAGTCAAGTTACTTGCTTCAGTGAACATTGCTTCTCAAAGTGTAAAAGACAATTTGGTCCGGAAAGTCATCAAAGCTACCACGACGAGACTTAAACCTTCTGACTCAAAGCTATCACACCGAGGCAAAAAACCTTCTGACTCTTATCTGGTCAAGGCGGAAACTGTGTGGCCTCCTTGGTTTATACATTGAGAGATTTTGGGGAGACTTTTTTTTGAGAACAAAAACATGAAAGCTCGGGAGTTTAAGAGAATTAAAAAAAAAAAGTCATGAACTTTTGAAACTATTGATTCAGTGTCACGAACTGAGAGAAAAATTTCTTTAGGGAGGATTTTTTTTATTCCAGTTTGTACTCTTTGTGGCAAAAGGGCAGTTTGTGGGCAGAAACTTGACCTTGACATACTTTGGGGCATTATTTTTATCAATCGGAACATATAGGCCTAAAGCGGAATCACTTTACTTCAATAGAAAACTCGAAACGTAAAAACCAAGTGGCAAAGTTGACTGAGAATCCATTTGTGTAATCATTTCATTTACTCTTTATTTCTATTTATGGACTTGTTATCCAGTTTTTTCGTATGCTGCTGACATTTTTCAATAATATAATTGGAAGAAAAAAATTGTTAAGAAATACATGCAAATTTGATTTTAATATATTCTTTTAAAAGCAAACTAAAGAGCTTAACCAAAAGAAATGTTTACCATAATTTTAATCCACAATATGTGTCTGAAAATATCTGAGGTCAAAGTGTACTCCACTATTCAACACAGTAGCCTTATAAATATATCGATCTGAAGATTTATATATATATATACAGGGTGTGTCAAAAAAAATGTATACATACTTTGAACTGTCATATACAATTTATATTCCGTTCTACAATGCTAAATTTCTGGACATGGAAAGTTTAATGTTCGATTGGAAAAAATAAATGTGATAAATGTGAGTAATGTTCAAACTGGTGGCCTTCAGTATCAATACATTGCTGAGTACGAGTCAACACTGATTCCGTACATCGTGCCAAAGTGTCCACTGAGATTTCTGCGTCCACCGCCTGAATCTCATTCCACAGTGTGTCCAGGTGACCTGGTTTACATTTGTACACCTCATCCTGAACTGTGCCCAATAAGAAGAAATCCAGCGGCGTGAGGTCTGGAGAGCGTGCAGGTAACTGGATTGGTCCCCTGCGTCCTATCCACTGACCTGGCACATTGTGATCCAGGTATGTTGGTACGTCCCTATGAAAGTGTGACCCGAGGTCTGGAGAGCGTGCAAGAAACTCGATTGGTCCCCTGCGTCCTATCCACTGGCCTGGCACATTGTGATCCAGGTATGTTGGTACGTCCCTATGATAGTGTGACGTGAGGTCTGGAGAGCCTGCAAGAGACTCGATTGGTCCCCGGCGTCCTATCCACTGGCCTGGCACATTGTGATCCAGGTATGTTGGTACGTCCCTATGATAGTGTGACGTGAGGTCTGGAGAGCCTGCAAGAGACTCGATTGGTCCCCTGCGTCCTATCCACTGGCCTGGCACATCGTGATCCAGGTATGTTGGTACGTCCCTACCCAGGTATGTTGGTACGTCCCTATGATAGTGTGACCCGAGGTCTGGAGAGCGTGCAAGAAACTCGATTGGTCCCCTGCGTCCTATCAAATGGCCTGGCACATTGTGATCCAGATATGCTCGTACGTCCCTATGATAGTGCGGCGGGGCGCCATCTTGTTGGAAATAAAACTCATCATTACCGTGTAACGTCAGCAAGCTCACTTCTCCAGTGTCTTCGAACCTCAGCAACATTCTCTAACTTCCAGTACCACTTAATTATCTGCTTCCGCTCTTCAAAATTCAAACGCACGTCCGCCATGTTGCAGTTACTTCCTAGCCACTGCTGCAACTTGTTGAAGAAACATAACATTACTTTCTCACAGAAATTTAACCTTGTAGAACGGGAAATCAAATGTCTATGTCAGTTCAGTGTGTATACAAGTGTTAGGAATGGTGATTATTTTCTTGTTATTAAAAAAAAAATTACCCAAAATCTAATTGTATATCAGAAAGTCTCAAGTATTGAGTTAATGGCATTGAACTTGATTAAATAGCTTTACTTAATGCTTCGTCTGTCTGTTTGTCTGTCTGGATGGAATCTTGTACACGCATTTTCCACAACTTACCAAACTAGGATCAAGTTGTGCATAATTATAGAATGTTGATAAGGAAATATTAATATGTCAATTGATAGTAATTATTTAAATTTGTATTATCTCGAAAATGTATTACGCTTAGGGGAGATAAGTCTTGAGAATTAGATCATTGGCTAGATTTACTAAACACAGAAATGGTTAATAAAACCGTCTACTTTAGATCTTCAATGTCACAGTGACTAGTCATATAAATAATAAATATATATAAATTTTTACGTTGTGCTAACATATGATTGTGTCGTTAGAACAATTCTTTTTTACTTTTGAGATACTTGTTAAAAATAATTTGATAGGTAATCCCTACTAGAGAGTCATCCTTTCATGTTACATAATTTGTTTATTTTCGCTCATTGTATAAAGTAATTAATAAATAATAGAAATAATATTTAATATATGATAAATGATTTCAAGATCTTTGGGTGTCTCTGAGTCCACCCAGCTCTAATGGGTACCTGACATAAGTCGGGGAAAAGTAAAAGCGGGTGGTCGTTGTGCTGGCCGCATGACACCCTCGTTAACTGTAGGCCACAGGAACAGATGAACTTTACATCATCTGCCCTATAGACCACAAGGACTGAAAGGGGAACTTGACTTAATGTTTTTATAAAGTAATTGTGTGCAAAAGAATATAATAAATTACAAACAGTATTTTTTTTTTATGAATATGCATGTCCACAGCACAAACATTCGCAAGTCAAACTTTGAAAAATTGAAAAGAAAATGTAGAACAAAAAAAAAAAAGAAAATTAAAATCAAACTTTTTGTTCTACCTGAACACGCTCTACTAAGCTACTATTTCATTTCCTAACTAAAAAGTCACAACCATTTTCCCCTGGAGACAAACCTTTACGCATTCATTCAGTACGTCTTTGTCACGTCTGAAAAATTTAATAAAATAAAACTTTTTTTTCCCCACAGAACAGACCTAAGAGAAAAGAAATCCATAATGGAAAATATGGTTGGATAGTGTGGAAAAAAATTTAGTAGTCATTTATATAGAAGTGTATTCTGGAAAACTTTGAGAAGAGAGTACTTGAATAGCCTTAATAGAGAATGACTGAGTATTAGAAAAGACAAACATAAAGTTTAAAATTAAATATTTTGAGGTATCTTCTTTCATATGTATATATTTCTTTTAAAACTAACAAATATTATTTCGATAGTAAAAGTAAGTCAGTTTACAAGGTGTTTTTCAAGAGAATTTGTTAGTAAATAGCAACCACATGAGGCATGACATTTGGATGTTTAAAATACAACAGAGAAAATATATATAAGATGATTTGTATACATCTTTCTGTATACTCTCTCTCTCTCTGTCTCTCTGTCTCTCTCTCTCTCTCTCTCTGTCTCTCTTTCTCTTTTGTTTCTCTGTGTCTTATTCTCGAAAGCTTTATTTTGATCTCCCTTTCTTACTTTCACTCTAAAAATAGCCACGCGATTGATTATATTGAACTTTAAAGAATTTGCACAATACGTAAAATGTATGATTATCATTTTCAACTATTTCAAGCAATAGTCATTATTGGTACTTACTGTTTACGTTGATAAATTAAACTACATAAAAACACAGCCTTTCATTTCAGCATCGAATCCAAAATTTACTGGTAGAAGGTTCTAATCTTCATCATTGGTATTACCAATAATTCACATTGTCTGGGCTACATCAGCTCCATATGTGTTTACGGGTATAGCTGTGAGATCTATTTAGGTTGAGGATGAATGCATTACGAAAATTTTCTTTAAGTGGACAACTCGCGATGAGCACTAGGTAAACGGGTCCACCTCCGATTTGAGGACGTGAACTAACAGGACTGTCAAAGCTGTGGACTTCAATGTTGACTACAGAGAAGACTTAGAGAGATGCTGGCTAATGTGTAAACTTAGCCCTAGACTGCACTAGATGGAGAGAGATGGTGGCTAATGTGAAAACTTAGCCCTAGACTGCACTAGATGGAGAGAGATGGTGGCTAATGTGTAGACTTAGCCCTAGACTGCACTAGATGGAGAGAGATGTTGACTACTGTGAAGATTTAGCACTAGACTGCACTAGATGGAGAGAGATGGTGGCTAATGTGAAGACTTAGCCCTAGACTGCACAAGATGGAGAGAGATGGTGGCTAATGTGAAAACTTAGCCCTAGACTGCACAAGATGGAGAGAGATGGTGGCTAATGTGAAAACTTAGCCCTAGACTGCACTAGATGGAGAGAGATGGTGGCTAATGTGAAGACTTAGCCCTAGACTGCACTAGATGGAGAGAGATGGTGGCTAATGTGTAGACTTAGCCCTAGACTGCACTAGATGGAGATAGATGGTGGCTAATGTGTAGACTTAGCCCTAGACTGCACTAGATGGATAGAGATGGTGGCTAATGTGTAGACTTAGCCCTAGACTGCACTATATGGATAGAGATGGTGGATAATTTGTAGACTTAGCCCTAGACTGCACTATATGGAGAGAGATGGTGGCTAATGTGAAGACTTAGCCCTAGACTGCGCTAGATGGAGAGAGATGGTGGCTAATGTGTAGACTTAGCCCTAGACTGCACTATATGGAGAGAGATGGTGGATAATGTAAAGCTTAGCCCTAGACTGCACTAGATGGAGAGAGATGGTGACTAATGTGTAGACTTAGCCCTAGATTGCACTAGATGGAGAGAGATGGTGGCTAATAAGTAGACTTAGCCCTAGACTGCACTAGATGGAGAGAGATGGTGACTAATGTGAAGACTTAGCCCTAGACTGCACTAGATGGAGCGAGATGTTGGCTAATGTGAAAACTTAGCCCTAGATTGCACTAGATGGAGAGAGATGGTGGCTAATAAGTAGACTTAGCCATAGACTGCACTAGGTGGAGAGAGATGGTGGCTAATATGTAGACTTAGCCCTAGATTGAAATAGATGGAGCGAGATAGTGGCTAATGTGAAGACTTAGCCCTTGACTGCACTAGATGGAGAGAGATGGTGGCTAATGTGTAGACTTAGCCATAGACTGCACTAGGTGGAGAGAGATGGTGGCTAATATGTAGACTTAGCCCTAGACTGCACTAGATGGAGCGAGATGGTGGCTAATGTGAAGACTTAGCCCTAGACTGCACTAGATGGAGCGAGATGTTGGCTAATGTGAAGACTTAGCCCTAGACTGCACTAGATGGAGAGAGATGTTGACTACTGTGAAGATTTAGCACTAGACTTCACTTGATGGTGACAAAGAAAGATAAAGACGCTGAATAAACATTGGCTTCAGCTCTGTAAGAAAAGCATTTAGGGCACATGAAAACGTAGTCTACGACATGAACTCACAGTAGTTCTATAATTGAAATAGGCTAGCATGTGAGGGAGCTCTTTTGGAAAGTCCATTTCTGGGAACCGGAGCTGCAAAGAGCCTCATAATTCCTTTGACAACTGAGAGAGATTTATCTCAGCATACAGACGTAGACCAGGAGCTCTTTATCCTTAGTTCTTTCTGACGTTTCGACAATGTATTTGATTATTCTGGTCTAGTTGTATAAAGCTGATTTAATCTCCCTTGTATATATGAAATGAAGCACTATTTTAACAGAAAGCTTGAGACTCAAAAAAAACAACAAATTTTATTCACAAGTATCTTGTGGCTTCAATATAAGTGCAATGGTACATATTTAATATTCATTTCAACAAAAGATGTTGTAGCATTGCCAACTAAATTTCATCTCACTCAAATTTACTTGCTGTAGCCATTTAGTCTACACACGTGTGTCTTCATTCACCAGCCGTCACTTCCTGTTTAAATATCGCAATGTGTTACAAACTAAAACTAAAAGAAACCCTTCGTTCTCTATATAGCATCTGAGTTTATGTTACACACACTATAAAGTCTATACACACACACACACAAGTTCAACACCATTGTGTTTATATAATTTATTTTCCCATTTTCGTGGTAACCTAACTGCCCTCTTTGTGCAATACTTATATTCAGGGCCGCCGCGAGGTTTGTAGCCGCCTGCGTGCGAAATTTTAAAATGCCGCCTCCCCCCCCCCTAATACTTTTTCTATGTTTAGATTCGAAACTAACATCATGACATTTCAAGTGTTCGTTGTTGTAGTCGATGTTTTGTTTCCGGAACTAATGTTTGGCTTGTATAATTATTGAGTGTTGTAAAAAGTTCTTGCTGGAGATAGATTTTGAGATGCGGCAGGTTTCAGCTCAAGCCGCCAAGGGGTATGTTTCCAGGGCGGAGCGTTTTCAGCTTCAGAAATTCTTTCTACGCTGAACGAACTCTGCTATTTGTACCATAAAAGTGAGTTGACTTTTGAATGACTAGATCTGCTTCCAAGGGTATTCGAATAAACAACAATATTTATATGTAGTAAGTAGATACTAAGAAGAAAAAAAACAACAACAAATGTGTTGACTATCTGCTTCTGTAAGCGTGATTCAAAACAAATATTAACAACAATCTGCGAAAATTTAAGTTCAGAAAGGAGTAGATGCCTATAGAAAAACCCGTGGGAAAGTTTCCAAAATAACTTCCATGTACGAATATCTTTTTTTAAAGGATAATGGAATAAATAGAATTTATATAAAATACAATTTTTTTTGTATTAAATTAAAAATTAAAAAAAATAAAGGTAACTTTGGAATAATGATTTGGCCGCCCCCTAAATTCGGCCGCCTGCGTGCAATGCACACTTTGCACAATTGGTAGCGGCGGCCCTGCTCATATCTCCCTAAACCAAAATGTCCATCAATCGAAATCAATTCACTTCTTCACCTTGATGCACACTAATACACAGAAACACAGAAACATAGACACTTGTATACGAACACAGAGACGCAATTATAGCAATAAGGTCAAACCTATGAGCCATTAACTAGATTGAGATGAAATGTGACGCCTCCCCCCCCCCCTTTACAGAGGCTTCCTAGCGACCGTTGGGGTCTCCTGAAGCCGTACTTGGCATGAACTGACCTGGACCAAGACATTGACCCTGCACCGAGACCATATCGTTAGATTTCCCCAGGTCCTGGGGATGTCACGAACAACAACTGAATCCAGGACCAGGTCAAACGTTACCGAGTAGTACTCGCATTTATTAGGCTTTTTAAAGTACAAAGGTTATAAACTGTCGTTAAAATATGACTCTCACACTCAAAACAGAAATGTTGTGAGTAAAAATAAAAATTGAATTACTATTATAAAGCCAAAAGAATAAAAAAAAAAATCAGAAATAATTTAAAATCAAACAAACAAACGAAATATGAAAATCTCGTGATGAAAATGAAGATAATAGAGTCCTTTGGATTTCTGTTTACCAATTGCTAATTTTGTGACACTATCCTATAATTACATAAAAAGAAAAATTTTGTTACTTTTTGCTATTCTTTAGTTAGTATTCACCATAAATAAAATGCTGCTTTGCCAAAAAAAAAAGTTTTTTTTTAATGAAGCTGATGGTAATCTATGCTGATTGTATACATGTTTTGGTACGCTCAGTTTCACTTTCAGAATCATTGACCCAAGACTGTTTCCCTGATAATGTCATTTGACTGTAGTCTCCGATAATTGAGAGATTTGATTATTTTTACTTTTCACCTAATCACAGAGAATGGAAAGGCTAGTTAAAACTGTGCCCGCTCAAAGAGACGCTAGTGGTTGAAATAAGCTTGGCGCACGCTATCAGTGCAGAACGAATCTAACAAGTAGATTGCAATGTTGAAAGTGCCTCTTAAGTTAATCTTTGTACTCCGTTTTGACATTTGTGTTTTCAATGTAAAGATTATTGAGCAAACGCAGGATGGTTTTTGTAGTGTAGCGTAGCAATATTGCAATGGGCCCGGGTTCAAGTATATCATCGTACTCCCCCCCCCCCTCGTAATTGTATGCAAATGAAAGGGACAAAAACAGAATTGTAATAAATATTTTAAGCATCAGTCAAATTACAAAGTAACATTTTTATTTCAGAAATATCATTTCATACAATAAATATATAATGGGAATAGGATTTTTTAAAATGTTGTGCCAAACTGTCAAGATGTCATTGTCACATTTCTATCGTTAGAACCGTTTTCGAGATCCGTGTCCAGATTCCACTCCACTGGTTTTCATTTTTTTTTAACATATAAAGAGATTGCGACCTGATAAAATGAAGCATAGTTTTTGTTAATAAAAATGCCAAATAGAATGTTGAAATCAGAAAAAGGAAACTAAAATGTAATTACTGATAAAGAAAATAAACAACCCTACAAGTTGGCAATCAAGGACGCTGTCCCTAATTTCTGATTGCGATGAGATACAGTGAAAGAATCGTGTCTTGATTACAAGCATCATTCCCTGGCAATAGGATTAGGCGAGTAGACAAAAATATCGAATACGGCTACATTAAGGCCATTCTGTCAGCGTCCAATTTTTTATCTCAGAAAGTAATTAAGCACAAAATACAAGATGGGCTGAGAACAGACTGTCTGCTCTGTGAGATTTAATTTAAAACAAAATAAGAATGTGAAAAGAAAACACACAAATAGCCGAAAGGAAATAAAAGAACATTAAAAATGAAACCTTATGGTCCAGTGCAGAACCAGTGAGAAAGTAATTATCGGTCATAGAAGCTTAGATCTGAGATTAATATTACTATCATATACAAACATAGATTGGAAGAAAGATTTATGTACTGGACTATAGTGTGAGTTCATTGCTATTTCTGAAAGTTCACTCTATTATTGGTGACAAAATTAAAAACCAAGTAAATGGGTTCAGGATTTTGGAGGAAAAAAAAAGATGTTTGTTGTTGTGCTCGGATCTAGGGAGATTAAGAGATATATTTCATCAACCGTTTTACATCAATTTATTTCGGGCTCTTTGTTTCCTATTTAATACATCTCCCTCTCTCAGTTAACAGTGGTAAATATATATATATCAAGAGAGAGCGAGAGAAAGCTAATAAGATAGACAGAGAATATATAAATGACGACTGATGTATGTTAACTTACATATTACATTTGTAACATTCTTTTACCCGCATTTACTAACCTGGGGTGCCGGGTTCAAATCCTGATGAAGACAGTAATTTTTAGTTTTGGGATCCTTGGGGGCCTCTGATTACACCCAGCTCTAATGGGTACCTGACATTAGTTAGGGAAAAGTAAAGGCGGTTGGTCGCTGTGCTGGCCACATGACACCCTCGTTAACCGTAGGCCACAGAAACAGATGACGTTTACATCATCTGCCCTATAGATCACAAGGTCTGAAAGAAGAACCTTTTTTACTTATAATGAGATATGTGGATGTTTATATGGATTTAATCCCCTTAATACGTTTAGACCTTTTTTTCTCCCACTTTGCATTCTCGGATCAAGTTGAAATTTTGCATAATCATTAATAGACGATGATAATAAACGGACCAAATCAAATATTTACCAATCAGATTATTCATTACAACTTATTAATTAATTTTATTAAATATATCAGAAAGGGAGCTTAGTTCTGCTATTTCAAAATAAATTACAGTAATTAGCGGTTCTTTCCTTTAGAAAAGCTTTTTTTATTAATTTATTTAATTTATCTCTCTATTTTTGAAATGACTTCTCATTCCATGGTAACTTCAACGTATTTACGGGTTATCTAGTGCAAGCATCTGAACGTTTGTCAATTTGCAATGTGCTTAGCTCTGTCAAAGCTTGTCAAAAGTTATAGCTATTTAAAAAAAAAAAAAAAGAAAATTAAATTGCTTTCATATTGCATGCCATTCATGCTCAGTGCGTGCTAGTCAATTTTCTTTTATGGAGAATCGAGTGGGCTGGTGACCAAGCGTAAGTATTTAAAAACATCAATTAAAATTGACCCTTGTACGTAACTACTACGTTAGCCTTTTTGTTGTTGTTCAATGATCATCTATCTATCTATCTATCGATCGATCATATTGTGATCTTGCGCTCCCAGATCTGTTTTTTTTATGTGTATTTTATAGGCTATAGCTGTTCTGTATATTCTTTTTTATAGGTTAGTGTCAGATTTTATAATTGTACTTTCGCATATTTTTATATGTGTTAGGGCGGGTAGTATAAATAGTTAAATCCAGGCTACATCCTGTGCAGTTGACCAGTGGTCAGTAAAGTATATCTCTGTCTATGTGACAGTTGATGATCTTAGTGATCTGGCGTATGATTATTTAATCATTGCTATATTTCTGCACCTGGGACGGCTTGCTATTATTACTGCTGAACATAACTGCTGAATATAGCTGCTGAATTTAGTACTGCTGTGTTATTGCTGCTTTAAGCTGTTGCTGTAGATATAGACTAGTGTTATTTTGTTAGTGTAGTGTTGCCTTAGATCTTAGTGAATACTAATAGTAAAGTACTAATTAAGGTGTTCTTGTTTTAGTGTTAGTTAAGGGTTGATTGTAGTAGTAGAATATTGTAAATCTAGACTAGTTTATTGTAGTGTGTTTGTGTAGATCTAGGTCTAGTGATTTGGTTAGATAGTTGGTTTGATCAGTTTGTGTTAGATACTAGATAGTTTGGCTAGTTGGTGTTTGTAGTGGCATAGATTTAGAGGGTTTTAGTCAGTTGCTGGGTTCAGTTGTTTGGGTTTTAGTGTATATATTATATTTTATTATTGATTTATTTTTTTTTGTAAATAAAGTTTCATTTTGTCCTATTTAATTTCAATTAAAGTTTGTTCTTGCTTTCATTTAGTTTAGGTTAGTATGTCTGGTTACTTAGGCGACTCTAGCCCCTTGGTCGTAGACTGAGGTGTCACATATTGAGCCCACCCAGTAGCGCAAACATCTGCCTACTGTTATAAAATTTAATGTTGAGCAGAGAATAGGTCCTCTCACTCAGCGCCTGCCTGACATGCTCATAATATGTATGTGTATATATATGTATATATTGTCCGCCGTCTAAGTCTGTTCATCTTTCTTTCTTTTCCTTTTTCAATTTCTAGAACCTCATATACCTCCACTCTGACCTCCTCGATTCATCCACCAATTTTGTTGCTAAATATGTAGTTAGCAGCTGAGGGTGCGTAGCCACGGGAAATTCTGCATTCCTCAAGAATCCTCGGACTAAAAGACAAGCCAGATAGATAGATAGATAGATAGATAGATAGATAGATAGATAGATAGATAGATAGATTTTGATTTTGGGCACATCGGCACAATTTAGGCCATGTCGTGCCTGCGGTCCCTCAAGGGCCACTCTCCCTCCACACAACAAGGGCCAAACTCCATACAGTCAAATCATTAAAATCAAGGTCTATTCAGTTAAAATAGTAGAGGTAGTAAAAATTTAATACTTTGGTAAAAATCTAATGTAAATAGTACATGTTTATAAATTCATAAATCAGATCTTCGTAGACAACCCCACTTCCCGGATAAAGCCCAGTTCCTTCCCAGGGTCGACATTATTGAATAGTGTTTTTAAATTAGTGGCTCTAAAATATTTGTCCTTGACATCATGGTATCTGGGGCAGTCGATGAGGATATGTTACACGATGAGGCGAGAGTCACAATACTCACAAAGTGGGGGCTCTTCTTTCTTCAGCACAAAAGAGTGCGTGATGTAGGTGTGGCCAATCCTAAGTCTGTACATGGTCGTGCTACCACGCCTTGTCAGACCATTAGATGTGGACCGCCACCTGACATACGCCACAATCTGCTTGAGTTTATTGTGAGTCTCAGCCTCCCATCGGTCCTGCAACTCTTGGTAGGTGGCAGAGGCAATACTTTGTCTCAGGTCCGAGCAGGGAATTTGGGTTCCTGACACCGCATGATTTAGGGCTCTCTTTGCTTCTCTGTCTGCGGCTTCGTTTCCCTCAATGCCCACATGGGAGGGGACTCAGATGAAGGTAACATCCCTATGGTCGGCTGTTATTTGGTCCAACAGCTTCAGGCTCTTATGTACAAATGGAATGTCAGTCTTCATACGCCCCAAAGCTTGCAATGCAGATTTGGAGTCGGAGCAGATTATAAATTTCCTCCTTTCTGATGCTTTGACGGCCATAAGTGCAAGCGATATTGCATGCAATTCGGCCGTAAAGATGGAGTAGATGGATGGATGGATGGATGGATAGATAGATAGATAGATAAATAGATAGATAGATAGATAGATAGATAGATAGATAGATAGATCAGGGTCTCAAATTTTAATTAAAGTCTGGATAATTATTATACATTAGTACAATTAATAAAGGGAACGCTGCAGCTCATTTCAGAGACCTTGTAACAATGTTACATTTTGGCTTACATAAACGTATCAGTCCTGTAAAAAGAAACTGACTTTCTTTGCCGCCAAAATAAAAAGTGTCTGTATGGACAAAAATTAAATACTTCCCGAAGCTAATTCCTGCATCTCAAGACGTGTAAGGGTTTACTTCATTGCTCTCCTCATATTCCATGCTAATGGCAGAAATGTCTAATGGGTCAGCTAATGTGGCTCTCGCCATATCGAAAGTAAAACATCTGGAGATATAACAACTTTTGTTCTCTGGCCATTGGCACTCACTGGCGTTACCAGAAGCAGACCAAAAGTGGAAAGACGTCTCTTCAACGCGCTCCCCCACCCACCCCTCAACGTCAAAAGCCGTCTAACCCGTTTAATGCGCTCACCTTCAGCACTGGACGGTTGCTGTCTGATCAGACCTGTCCTCACGTCTGCCCGGATCAGATATGTCTCCGGAGTTGATAGCTCGGCATGCATGAGCTGAGGCGCTATCTTAAAGGAGAAGTGTGTGTGTGGGGGGGGGGGGAGGATGACGAGGTCGTGAAGAGGTGATGCTAATAGAGAGAGGCATGGAGGAGGAAGAGATAGGGTCGAATACCGGGAAGAGAAGGAGGGGTTAGGTCAATGATGTTGCGCCGGCACGTATTAGGTAAACTTTGCCCACAGTACTGGAAAAGGTGTGTGTGTGTCTGTAGTGTATGTGAGTAGTGCAGAAAGGAAGTATCTAAACAAGTTGAGTAATCTTTCCCTTTCACAACAATAAGTTATGTTCACAGGCCAATATATATTATACCTAGACTGAAACAAGGCGTTGTTTTGTAAAGTAGATATGAGAAGGAAAGTTATTGTAATTTTCAACCCTAACCTATGTAATTGAACACCGAAAATAAAATTAATCTCGTGTCATAGTTAATTATTATTTTGCAATTTATAGATACATAATCCTGATTCTAGATCTAAAAAGATCTAGATAATCAATCAATTTAAATGTAAAAACTATATATAATATTATAAGATTATTAAAATCAACAGATTTGAACTATTTATATCTAAAATTTACAAAACGTTGTTTCAATGGAAACTAAATGGAAATGGCTTTACATCACAGATTTGCGCAAATATGAGTTTTTTTTATTAATATTAATAATATCTCATTCTTTTAAAATCCGCAAAAATGGTATTACGTAATTTCTAAACTTTGAAAACTAAATATATTACTTTTCTAAGACAGAAAAGATCGATTTTCCTAAATTCGGGGCGACTTCCCATACAGCCTTTAAAAGAGTTTGGTACTTAAAAAAATGTATATATATATCTGTGATTTTATCGGATAAGAAATTGTTTCCGTTTTCCAGTCTATGTAGAATATATCTCTAGGTCTGTGGTTATGTTAAGTTTAGTTGACTTTAAGAACCTCTCTATTGCGATTTACTGTCCGATAATTATAAAAAATATTTTTCAAAATCATAAATAAGTTAATACAAATTAAGCATATAAAGTGTTCTACGGGGCAGATGATGTACAGTTCACAAATCTCGTTTCTTTGCCTTTGGTTAACGATGGTGTTATGTTGCCAGAACAACGACCAATGACAAACCGCCTTTATTTTTCTGTAATAAATGGCTGGTACCCAGGCGTGGTGGCTGAATGGTGAAGCGCGGGACTTCTGAACCGGTGGTCCCGGGTTAGAATCCTGGTGAAGTCTGTGATTTTTATTTTCGGGATCCAGATATAAAATAAAGCAATGTAGGTACAAAAGAAGTTCAGAATGTTTGATAGTTTGGGACCTGTTGCGTTTCGAGAGACGTTCTTTTCCCCTTGCCACTTCTAGTAGCATCTCAAACAATAGCCACAACCTACTCAACGAATCCCAAACGACTTCTGTACTGTGAGCTGTGTGCAGGAAGCGCTCCCATGAAGGTCAATACAAGCGCTATAAAGACACTCTCAAGAGGTCCTTTAAGGAATGTCATATCGACATAGGAAATGAGAAATGTGATCATCTTCGATCACGAAGGAGGATATATATTATTCATTACTTTACAGGCAGTTTTTGACGTACTTAGAGAACAAATAGAACAAAAGATGCATCACTAAACCTATGATTGAAAATCCATCTTTGACCTGTATATTTTGACACATAACACTGACAAAGACGTATTCTGTGAAGAAATTATTTAAAAAGTGAACAATGAAACGTGTATGGTACTATTCTTCTCCGTGTTGTAATCATGCTAGAGGGTCGATATATTCAGTCCTACATATGAGTAGAACTGGACCATTCTCAATTCCGTTTGTTTTCTGAAGGGGTGCTCTGGACCAGTCACTTGTTTGGGCCACTTGATTACGTATGCCTCTTTAAAGAACGTGTTCAGCTTTCTCTGGTGACACTTCATATAGGCATGTCTAGCTAGTTTAATTCCTTAGTTTCTGAACAAGTTGGACTCTTCTGTTGTTTCCCGAATAATACAATGTTTTTGTATATTAATGTTTTGAAGATACATGGGCATTGAATGATATTATGGTAGAATTGGGACTATACAACTGTTTGTGATTATATAGCAGAAAAAAATGGTTTCAGTAAAAGTTAATAATAAAATACGATTAAAGGCTTATTAACTACTTATTAACTACTACTATCACATGAAGACTAGACCAATCGCAGACTACCACATGGCTTATAACAACGAATAATAATTAATTGATTGAGATGTAACAACACACGTTTTTTTATTCTATTTGAAAGATTTTGAGAAAGACTGAGAGATAGTAAGAGAGAGAGAGAGAGAGAAAAAATGGAGAGAGGGGATGACGAAGGAAGAAATAGAGAAAAGAGAATGAGAGAAAAAGAGATTGAGAGAGAATAATAAAAGAAAGAGAGATAAAGAGCACCAAAAAAAAAAGAAAGAAAAATAATAAAGATAATCAGCTCTGCCGTGCTAAGATAAGAGCTGGAGTTGATGCTTCTTATGTTCTTTTTACCTCGCCTCTTTTTGTTTAGCCACTTCTATATCTCTCAACACAAAATGTGTGCTGCTGATGTTTCTATTAGATAAAGAGCATTAAAACTAAATTGTGCAAGACATTCACTTGACATGACCACGTAAAAATCTGTGACTTTCAGTTTGCAAGAGTTGACAAGCTCTCTATCTATCTAGTACACTTGTTAAACAGACCCTCGTCTGACATTTGTTGAAAAACTTAATCACCATTTCGTCTTGCTAAAGTTTCTTAAAATAATTGAGTTTGTGTTAGACAGGTGACCCCTGTACGCCGGTCGTGTCATAGATCTACTTCTGCATTAAATGCTAGCACACATTTATATCACATGAGCAACTGTGAGATCATTTGTATTATTATAGTGTAAGAGAACAATGATCATGTGTGTTGATTGAGCAATATGTGGTGAGATAATCCCCAGCTATTCAATAACAGAAACTGATGTTTTTTTTTCAGCTTGTTTTAAAAAGGTTTTAGAATTTGTTTTTTAGATTTTCATCAATGTAAAAATTGTAGCATTTTAAGTTTAATTTTATTGTGCATTTGTAAACCTCCATGTAAATATTGTAGCATTTTAAACTGTATTTGGTGTACATTTGTAAGTCTCCATGCAATAAGGCTCCATTACTTTTTTTATAGCACGGCCCAGGTTTCTGGCAGTGTTCTGTAGGGTTTGCCTGCGATCATGGTTCACTCGAATCCTAACGAAATAAATATTTCTATCAGACTGTGTCCTGTGCGAAAACGATTTGGTCTACATAACAGGATTTAATCTTCTGTAACCTTAACACGGCCCCTTCAGTAGAAACGTCTAATAGAAAAACCACGAACCAGAATTCTCTCGGGTTAGTTTATTTTATCTCACTCGATTTAAGGATGTATCAGAGACACGTCAATCCAGTCCTACATGTCCGCCATACTGTTACATACATACTATCTTTGAGTTCATAGGAAAGGAGAAATGTGCTTATTCTCGACCGCAAAGGAGCTAGAACTATCACTTTTTCAAAAAAACTTTTTTTTCTGTGTGATTCTACTTTGAGTACCACGTTATTGTGATTATCTGTCATACATTTTGTATTGCTGTGTTGATAGATGTGAGTGTTGTTGCTTTCTGCTATAATCATCTCATTGTTTTTTTGTGTTTTTTTTTTGTAGCGTGTGATCTGATGGTTGCAATAGTGTTAGGATTTTGTATAATTATAATCTCTCTCACTCTCTCTTCCTCCCTCTCCCCCTCCTCTCTCACTCTCTCTTCCTCCCTCTCCCCCTCCTCTCTCACTCTCTCTTCCTCCCTCTCCCCCTCCTCTCTCCCTCTCTATTTCTCTCGGTCTATCTGTCTAGCTATATCTATATATCTGTCTATCTATCTATCTGTCTATCTATCTACTGATTCCCCTAACCGAATAAAAAAGGACATATTGGGCCATCAGCAAAATGTATTGAAACTGTTGAGTGAACTCAGACGGCCGTGGTCAGTTTTGGGGCCAAGTGACTGTACTTGGGCAAACCAATCAGACAGATGAACAAACTGCAGTGAGATCACATTGCAGATCGAAATTTCTTAGAAAGGGGAAAAAAAGGGGGCGTGGGGTTCGATAAAAGAAGGGGAGATAAGGGTGTCAATGACGGCTGATGTAAATTGCTTAGCGTGACAGAGGAAGGCAAATAATGAAGATGTAATGGGAAAGAATAGATTTCCCTCAGTCTATTTATGTGAGAGTTCCGTTTGAGACACAGTGAAAAGGTAAGCAAAAAATACGAAAGATTGAGTGTGTGTGAGAGAGAGAGAGAGAGAGAGGATATACGTTAATATAGAGAAAATTTAGAAACTTGCATTAAAACAACAAATAAAGAAATTTAGATCTTTTCACCAACATTTGATACTGATAATGTTAAATGGAGAAATGTTCGTTTACATCGAATACAAAGCGTGCATTTTTTATTAATGTACTGCATATTAGTTAATTTTTATATAGTTTTGAAAATTAATTGAATCTGGAGATAAACAATATGATACAAACATAGACATTTAAACATGTACAATGATAACATCGACTCTGATTCTTTCAGTTTAGAATCGTGCTACATTTTGTATTGTGTTAAGACAATTGTACACGTATAGTGAGGGCGAACTAGTATTTATCTTACTGTCCACATGTAATATGTTGATCACAGGATGTCATATTTATAGATGACCAGTTCTTATATATATTGATGTCTAGATTTTATATATTATAAGGGTGGGGATGGTCAAAATGTAGAATGTGTAGATGTATATTTAACTAAGGTAAAGTACAATCTGGGCTCTATAATGGGTAGATGTATGTGTTTTTGTATTTCGAACCATTAACTGATCAATATCATTTGGAGGCCCGGGGACTTGACCTCTTTGGGCGCCCCTGAATTTTGCGTAATATTTAATGTAAAGAAACACTCATTAGGGGGCCCCCAGCAAGTGTGGGCACGCTGGGATTTTCAAACTCTTACTGCTCCCTCCCACAACCCCAGCTACGCCTCTGTACGCAATAGTGTTTGTTCTCTGTTGAGTCATCAAGCAAGAGCACATGGTTAGTAAAGCATGTAGATCTGTCATACCCTGACACTAGTTACAGAGTTCACATTTGTCTGATACCTCGTCTTTTTTTTTGTTTGTTACTAGATCAGAAACATAGATCTTCATCATTTTCTTTGAGGTGATTTTAAACTTTACGGTAAGGTTCTCTGTTAAGTCAATCAAATAAAATATGAAAGAAGCCTTTTTGTTTCTAAAGGTTTTAATTCAAGACAAAGATATGCGCATGCATTTTATTGTGCAAGTGTATATGTAGGAAACTTCTTCTTTATTATTGAAATATTGTGGAGATGTGGAGAAATGAAAACAAAAACATATATGGAAATAAAGACCTATAGGGTCAGATAGATTAGCTAGGTCTAGCCAATAAAAACCATACAGAAATTATGAAAAGTGTGGGGGGTTTTATAGCTTAGTTTAGAATTTGTGTTTTATTTACTACTTTAGTTTTTTTTTTGGGGGGGAAGGGGTTTAGGTAAGTTTCCATCCCTAATGAAAAATATTTATGACCCATACCGCTGGACAGGTAACTACTACAGTCTACCTTTTACTGTCTGGCCAACTATCCTGCAGTGATATCCGGCCGGAGACGAATATCACGGGTAGTGAAAAAATGTTTGATATTTGGAGCCGGAACTACTATCAACAATAGTAAATGGTAATCTGATATTACAAAATAATTTCGTATTTAGAACTACATTTATGCTTCATGGTATAGAATTTCCCTTTCTTGAACAATAAATACTGCAAGTGTAATGGTCGTCATGATTAAATAAAAGTTTCATGATAACATTTGTATATCTTACAGCAACATTAAAGTTATCAATGCTAAAGCTTAAGTAAAGCGTTAGTTTCTAAAATTTGTATAGTAGATCACTTCAGGTTGGTAGTAAATAGAGCGTTCACAATGTTTTACAACGATGTACTTTCTATGCAACTGAATACAAATCGATCTAAATAAAACTAAAGAATACAACGCTATGTCTCAATATTGTATGTTTGTCTCCTTTCCTCCTATCAAACCAACCAACCATGCAATGCCATTGAGCTGGTACACAATGGATATACAAAGATTTAAACCCCTTTAGGTAGTCTCAAAATTAAAAATTCTAGTCTCTATCGAATAGCATAAACCGTTTCAATTTTTATGTAACACCAGTGCGCATGCAAGGTTTGGTGCGGAATAGTCAGAGAGAACGCTCTGAAAGGAAATGCTAGTACCAACAGAAAAGGGAAAGACGTTATTCTAAAATGCCAGTTAAGCCTAGGGCACAACAACATATAGAACTATTGATTAACTGGTCTAGGTTTACTAATGTATTCAGTTTTTCTTTATGATCTGATAATGTATAGACTCTTCGAAACCACACACACCAGCGTACAAACACACATGGAAACCCGCTGAGTAATAGGTCATGGATACATTTTTCTAGCCTTATTCAAGCTTTGTTTAAATATAAGAAAAGAAGCTTTTTAAATTTCTATCGCAACAGATAAAACCCTTCTATCCTATTGGAGAATACTGCTAGTACTTTTACGAAACTTGCAAACCTCTCCTGTTATTAGGATGTATCAAATAATTCCACTTTCACTTCAAATCCCCTATCTCCACAACCCAGTGTCATCAACAATCTGTATCATGCCTGTAGGGCAATATGAAGCAGCAGTGCGGAGTGCGGAGCAATGTGGAGCAGCAGTGTGGAGTGCGGAGCAATGTGGAGCAGCAGTGTGGAGAGCGGAGCAGCAATGTGGAGCAGCAGTGTGGAGTGCGGAGCAATGTGGAGCAGCAGTGTGGAGAGCGGAGCAGCAATGTGGAGCAGCAATGTGGAGCAGCAATGTGGAGCAGCAGTGTGGAGAGCGGAGCAATGTGGAGCAGCAGTGTGGAGAGCGGAGCAGCAATGTGGAGCAGCAATGTGGAGCAGCAGTGTGGAGAGCGGAGCAGCAATGTGGAGCAGCAATGTGGAGCAGCAATGTGGAGCAGCGTGCTACGTTTCCATAGGACAAACTACAAAAGTCTACAGCTGTGGAGTAGCTTGCTGGAAGAAGCATCAGTCTAATGCATCCTGCCTTGCAGTAAACTATTATCTGGGTGTAAAACCGAAGATTCTAAATCACACAAAAGACACTCACATAGAAGACACTAAATCACACAAAAGATACTCACAAAGAAGATACTTAATCACGTAATACTGATTATGGAAACAAACACAGTAAGATTCAAAATAATCGAACCAGTTTGGGCTTTTTTTTAAGGGCACCAATCAATCTTATTGTAACGTCAGCGTCCTTGGACCTTTCTTTTCTCTTCCTCACGGTGATCCTTCATCACCTGGTGGTCTACAAGAAATCGCCTATTTAGTCAGGATGACTTGGCATTGACTATTCATGAGCCATTTGTAACTCCAGGAACGGTCGTTTCTAAGTTAACCAGCATAGTTTCTAGTTTAGCATGATCTCCCTCTGTCCACACTGTCACACAGGGGCCGAGAGATTTATAAGGAAGATTAAAACGGTTATTATTTCCCTACTCTTGCACAAGTGAAATGGTTATCTGCGCCTAAACAATCGTTTTCTCTCTCACCTTGCCACAGATGACAGATAGATAATAAATCTTATGTTCCAATAATATTTCCAAAAGTGTTATCGATTCTAGCGTTGTTTATTTGAGATTTGCGATATAAGTTATTAAAGCTGCTAACGTCTCTCCATTCATAGACACATTTGCATGTTGCTAGTAAAGCACTGAAGTAACACAGAGTTAAAATAAAGTTGCTCTGATTTGTATTCCTTTAAGCTCGCTTGCAGAAAAGGATACACGAGTTCAGGTGAAAAAAGAATTACATTTACATTATTTAAATATTAATATAACTGACTATATACATTTTCTAAACAAAACTTATACTTGGTCCCGCAGGGTCACATATATTCCTGCTTATTGTCCTGTACGGGACAAAACAGTAAACTTACAACATGTTAAAAATGAAAAAAAAAATTTTGGCCCCAATCGCTATTCTTTCGGTGTGAGCTTTTAAGGAAGAGTACCGTTAAATCGCTGTCATATAATCGTACCGTTAAATCGCGGTCATATAAGCCTACCGTTAAATCGCGGTCATATAAGCGTACCGTTAAATCGCGGTCATATAATCGTACCGTTAAATCGCTGTCATATAATCGTACCGTTAAATCGCGGTCATATAAGCGTACCGTTAAATCGCGGTCATATAAGCGTACCGTTAAATCGCGATCATATAAGCGTACCGTTAAATCGCTGTCAAATCTCAATATTACAAGATGCATTTTTTCTTGGCTATGTGCATTACCATATAAAACAAAGTGAACTAATTACGACCAAGTGATCAACTAAATGGTACATTGACTAATCGTGTTGTTATCGACAAATAATAATTGTGAAACGTTTCAACTTGATCCGAGATTGGGAAGAAGGAGAATGTAAAGTTCCCCCTTTCAGACCATGTGATCTCTAGGGCAGATGATGTAAAGTTAATCTGTTTCTGTGGCTTACGGTTAACGAGGGTGTAATTTGGCCAGTACCAATTTGAGGTGGGTGAACTCAGTTTCGACCAAAAGATCCCGAAATTTAAAATCCCAGTCTTCACCAAGATTTCAACCCGGGACCTCCGGTTTAGAAACCAAACGCTTTACAGCTCAGCCACCGAAGTGGGAGAAATAACGTGTAAAAGATTCTGACCAGATGGACAGACAAACAGACGGAATGACTTAATATAAGCTTACAAATGAGCTGTTAACGTAAAGAAAGAACCATGATTTATGGCCTTAACTTCCTATTATAGGCTCTCAAAAACCTGTCCCTAGATTGTAACCTAATTCATCCTTCGAACATTCTTTGGAATGTTTCTTTTTATCTGCTGGCAAGCACATTTCTGTACACAACAAGTGTTCAAAGTCATTGACCTCTGAAGTTTGACCACCCACTATTTTGACCTTATCACGTTTGCTGGATGCGATGTGCAGTCCAGCGTGACATTGATTTACATTTCCGATTAAATGTATGCTAAATGTTGAGAAACCAAACACGACAATATGATATGATGTGATTTGTCCAGAAACGTTGGAGTCATCATCTAAACTGACTACTTCTGCTTGATAAATGTAAAGTTTGACAAAGTACATCTCTGATAAGTATCATCTGCTGAACATTTAATACATTTCTCTTAGCATAGATAGTATTATTAAGTATTGGAAATGTCATGGAGAAAAATAAATTAGCCTTTTGATGTATCCGGTGTACAATAGAAAGGACGTGTCGGTAAGCTATGAGTTCTTTTCTTAAAGGTTTAGGGTTTTTTTTAATGCACATTTTAGCCCCACAGAAATAAATCTTCTAAGGTCTAATGGGAAACTAATTTAAATATGGAGGAAACATTTAGACTTTCACTCTGTGACAGCATAGTCATTTTAAACAAAAGGTCAACGAACTAGTGGTAATAAAGTAGCTGTCATACGAAGATCGATTCCCAACCACCAAGATATTGTTAAAACTAGATCCCAATTCTTTTTGAATTAGATGACAATAGAAAAGTTCGATTCAGCGTTCTTGACATTGGTTAGTCTATCAATGAAAATGTTCCCACTGAGCAAATGTATCTAGAAAAAAGAGAGAAAAAAAGAAATAGACACTGCTGACACTGGAGTTAGGATGTAACATAACCTTAGAACGGGTTTTGATCTGAGCTAAACATCAGAATGGTCAACTCACAGTCAAGTCTGTTTGTTCTGACGGAAGCCTCAGAGCTCAAATAAAACTCAACTGACCTTACTGACCTAGAGATATGTTCATCCCAAAGAGATCAGACTAACAGATACCATTGGAAAATCAGGACATTTGAAACATTTGTCTATATTGACTCTATATCTATTTCTTGGTACCTTGAAGTCCAGACACTTTACCATAGAATATCAAGGAGAAACATAATTGGAACGGTATAGATTTGAGAAGAAGTAATCTAGTTGATTTTGTACTTCAAAGTCTCTTTCCTTCGATATTACTTAATAAAGAAAACACAAAAATAAACTAAAAAAACAACAACAACAACAAATAAATATACATTTTTAGAAAAAAAACACCATTCATTATACATCATACAATCACTCATTGAGTGATTATGTTTCTCTTATAAACTTAAGACGCAAGAAAGAAACATTGTTATACCCGTCACATTCCTTTCACAGCCCAACCCTTTTTCCAGAGAAAGAATCCTGCTTTTGGGAATGGTTTTAAAGAATTCTAAAATAGGCCTTTAGATCTAGTCGATGCGCACAATTTTCCTACACATGAATCTATTAAACTCTTGAATCAATAATGGCCTACATGCGGAAATACTTCAAGACGTATAGTCCAGTCAAGATAAACATTTTCTCTTTCTCCTTTTCAAAAATTATAACGGTCAAACTAGAGGTTTTTTTTTTTCAGTGTGGTCAACCATCTTGCAATTCTTTTCTCAATAATATACAGCAACTGACGAGTGTCTAGGGAAATTGCTAAAGCCGTTTACGAGATAAATGTCCAAGCTTTTGAATTTTGAGCTCACCTGGTTCCATGAAGTTATAACGTGGATAGAGGTGTATAAAAAAAAGCAATGTCTTGTACAAGAGCAATAACACCATAGTGTACAAATAGTTTTGTCGCAATTCAAATGTTGGAAAAATGCAAAGAATGGATTTTTTGTTTCCTTTTAGTTTAAACCAATAATACACCTCGGTCATTTCTATTGATAGAATCAGTCATCGATTAGAGGCCTAAGAGAGGAGTATTTCAATTGTTAAACGCATCGATTACTTCAAATCCTTTTGGGAATAAAAATGTTCTTCGGATTGACAGAAACAAAGTGTTTTTGAACACAGCGCATACACACAAGACGAACTGTGTGACGATTGCTTAGAGACTTAACACTAGCTACAAGGCAGTACAAGGTTACTAGAAATACACGATCCAGGCTTTCCCACTTATATCGTCTATTGTAAAGCTTACATATCACTAAAGATGTAAAAAAGAAAGAGCTTTTCAAATAACTTCACAATAAGTAATATATATAAACTCAAACTTAGCAAACTAAAGACTAAAGCGATATGAAATAGTAAAAAATAGTAAAAAAAAAAATCAGTTTAAACAAAATATACTAAATACTTTGATAAATGATTCCAAAAATGTGTTTTTGCTTGTATTGAAAGAGATTGATTTTCTTTAAGAAAGGAAAATGTTTTTGAGACGAGAAGCGGATAAAAATACTTTCAATAGACTTGAATGAGATTAAATTCAATATTTTAAAGCTAGCAAATCAAGCGGCTTTATTTAAGACATAGACCACGCCATTGAAATTTTTTTTTCTCTTTATGGCTAAAAATTTTACACGACTTAGAAAACAAAACCATTTTTTTGAGACAGATATATTGACTGAGAATTAGTTTTGAAAAATAGAGTTAAATATTAATATACACATTACAATTAGCTCGATATTAATTCGGAATCTAATATCAAATGCTCTCTTGTGAAAGTGTGCAATTTAAAGTTTATTCTAATAAAACTACATTCAATAAACATGTACAATACATAATGTGTGCCCGATGGCATTAACCGCTCGGCCCCATAACAAGAGGGATTGAATTCAGATCCCGATAAGGACAAAGAATTTTCTCAAGCTGAGCTGTGTTTGCTTCACGCCAAAAGGCAGCACGGGAAACTTCTTCCATATACCCCTCCCCATACCCACATCAGAGAATTTGCAAGAGCGTACAGAGTATGCTGTGCCTTGAAACACCCACTATGTAACAACAAATGTAAACAAATGTATGTGGCCTAGTATAAAAAAGAACTCAATAATCTTCTATGATGAAAATATTCCTTGCTTTACTTAATGAAGTCTACGTCACGTCCTCTAAAATGTAAGGCCACATCTTGCTTGTCCAACCAGCCAATGCCTCGGGGCAATCAAAGCAAGCAGAGCGATGGACCGGTGTGGCTTCCACCGAAGACGAACGCCTGACCCCCGGGGGGGAATGGGGCATCTCGTATTGACCTGTTCTGGGCAGACTCCCGCCTTTTTCTGCTTGGCATACGTCGGAACTAATCGCTTTTTTCTAATAGCTTGACACACAAGTAGGTGTCATGTAAGGACAGTTGACCTTGTGCAGTTTATGTTCCTGCTCTCGCAATTTTCCTTAGCTGAGAAAATATTTTTGTCCTTTTTCTTGTCTAATGTTGAACACAAGACTGCACTTTCATTCCAATCTATTTGCAATGATGCGTATACATTGCAGGTCAGGTGTTAAGCTGTTATTTGTTAACATGGACAGATGTTTGAAATGTATGTGCAGATAAAAGAGAATATATATATATATGAATATATAAATGGCTCGATCTGTTATGAAAATATTATGTTTTTGAACAAAACAAGAACAATGCAATTTTAAGAAGTTCCAAAATCTAATTGTAAGCTTGAAAGCTCTGAAATCAACAGATGTAAGTAGATTATATATTTGAGAGTGACAGAGTATTTGCACAGCCTCACTGCACCTGTATAGCTTCAACAAGTGAAATGAAATTTAGGGAACAATTGATGTGTCTTCATTATTAAGGGCTGCAAATGGATTTTTTTTTTAAGCCGCACATTTCCTTTTAATTTCTGCTAGCATTACACACGGGCTACGCCCGTAGATTTTTTCAAAGAATATGTATTGTTTTTTAAATGGACCCCCAGCCCACCCACAATATTTGTTCCGTACTGCCAATACAATAGCACAAACTTTTAACGATTCTATTAAACTTACATTTTAAGTTCGTGAATTGTAGGATCTGTTCGATATCACATTCCTTGAAAGAGCTTTTGAGAGTTGTATTGACCCCCCTGCTTTCTTGCACACAACTCCCCGTACATAAGTTGTTTGGGAAGGCGATTGTCTGGCATGCGGACTACATTCACGGCTGGAAAGCACTAGCTCTCGATCGCTCCTCATGGCGTGTAGCTGTGAGTCTCGGAGTCTCAAGACTTGAAGCAAGAAGAGTGGCCTGGGTGAAAGAGCGCCGAACCAACAAAAAGCTGAGAGAAGAAGCAGGCCAGGCTGACCAAACCCACCCATTCCACGTATGCGCCGGCTTTTTAAAGCGAGGATGGACTTTACAGTCATCTTCGAGTCCATAGGATATGCGAAATGTGTTCATCTTCAATCACAAAGGAGGCGCTATATAGTATCTGTGACGTTACTTTGCGACTTTCCTCTCTTCTTCTATCTCCTTCTTCTCTTTCTTTGGAGCCCTCGCCACTCTCTTTTACACACCTTTGACTTGAACCGGAACGACTTATTTTAAACTCCTAACCCCCTGCCATCGCACATACATTGTGACGTGAATTCTAGTATCACTCTTCTCTCTCTCTCCTCCCTCTTGCTCTACCTCCCACAACAAGAAAGTTAGTCTTATATACAGTCTCTGTCTTTTCTCTCGATTCTCATTTTACTTTTGAAATATATAATTTACTCATTACGGCCGGTACCACCTCCTGCAGCTGTTTTTGTTTGTTATACACCCTGCACATAGTGACGGTCTCCCACATCGTCTTGAAACTTGAAACTTGATAGTAATAGGTAAACTCTTAGGGGCGCGGTAGCTGATTGGTTAAGTACTCGGCTTCCGAAGCTGGGCGAGAATATCGGTGAAAACTGGGATTTTTAGGGCGCCCCTGAGTCCCCCCCCCCCAGCTTTAATGAGTACCTAACTTTAGTTGGGGAAAGTAAAGGCGGTTGGTCGTTGTGCTGGACAGGATTTGTTTGATCTCGTTCTTCTTCTTGTTCTTTTCTTGCAAGCGGGTTTTGAAATCTTTTGTCACTGATCATTGCTAGCTGCAGTTGGAGTCATTGTAACTTGTGCTATTGAGTCTCTAGTTGACGTTTGGAAGCGTCTTCTGCAAGAAAATAATCATCTATTTCATATTTAAGTTACTTATTAAAAAAAACCAACTTAAGTGTTCTATTTTTTTAATTTACTTATTTCGAAATATGCAGATAAGTGCATTTTCATATTTCTATCTTATAAATGTCCACATGAAGAGATGCAGTGTCAGTCAAAAGTTCAATTCAACAAAAATTATTTTAAAAACAAAAAGGTGAAAAATATTCACTGTAATTATCTTGAATTAAGTGACGAAATTGTCTAGAATGAAAGGTCTCTTTCAAATTATAGTCTTCAGACGTGTTTGGTTGAGACGTCTCCTGAAGGTAAATTATTAGGTGTCATGTCATCAGCAATACATTTCTTTCTTTTTTTTAAAAATATCTTTAAAATTATAGACGTTCCTTCAAAGTAGAAGATAATTACGCCTTACGAGTATCTGTGTCTTAATCGAGTCGTGCATGTTAATTATATACAATCGGCTAGGTCAATGGCTTTCATGGCTGATTCAGGCAACCCGGTCGATGCGCTTAGGGCACGATAAAAGAAAGAGCTCTTGTGCGAATGTGTTCTAGCGTCTGGAATAAGAAACGTTCCTTTGTGTTTTTGTTTTTTTTAATATTACATTTTATTATTTAGACATAAAAAGATTCTTAAATATCAAGTAAAGGCATGCCTAAAAAAATCACCCAACAGAGATTTTAGGCTCGGACGCCGGACATTGTACCACTACGTCATACAAAGTAAATATGGTTGCTAGTATTAGTATTACAAGTATTTTTAATTTAGTTCAGTTATGTCCACCCTAATTCAACCTACGGGACATTTTTAATTTCTGACATTCATGTCGCGAGCCACATCAACGAAAAGATTTTAAAATGTAAAAAAAAAATTGATCTGAAGTGACATCTAATTAACATGAAATGTGACGTACATTGTAGCAAGTCTTACCACCAGCTAATTTTCTTCTCTCTTCTTGGTAAATATTCCCATAGATACTCACATCTCTTGGTGTAGTTTTAAAAAAAAAGAAGCCAAGAATGCCGTCATTTTTTTTATGCCGTTAATAAATTGTTTATTTGTTGTTTTGTTGTCAACAGCCACACCTTGTCGGTCAAACAAATTGGCTTGTTATCATGATCCACAAAAAAGTAAAGATCCGATCAATTTCACTTGCAGATTTTACATTCAGAGTGCCATCTCATAAACGCAGATTTAAGTTTTGAATTTATACTTTGTAGTAGTACACCCGGCTATGTAGCATTGTTTGAGAATTCAGACATTGTCTAAAGTAAAGACTAATACAAAATTATAACATTAAAAACGCATTGTGTCAGATCAACACATTCAAATCGTAATATCTAAACATCGTTGTCATCTGGCACTCAAACATATATCATCACATCTGGCTTAAAAGTATCGTATCACCCCTACTCATCAAATAATATAGACAGGTATTGTTACAGACAGGTCATAATAGTTTCTGAAGCCAAACGACACCAATTGAAATAACAGTCAAAATGAAATCGAAGGAAAACATGTTTTTTTAGAGGTAAATATTGTCGTGACCTAGTTTTAGAGATAATGTTAGTTTTATAAAAAAATAAAATGTGTATTGGTTTTAGACGTAGTCAGAAAGACGAATGACGTTGCAGAATACGGGTACATGAGAGGAGAAGAATATGGCTCTAGGGCTTGTAGAAAAATGGATAGTGAATAGACTGCTTATTGAAACGACAAGACGATCACCCCCATCTGTAAATAAATAAAAACATAAATAAAAAATAAACATCAGTCTTCAGAAGTTATTTGAAGTATTTATAATTGTTGTGTCCCTTGGATGTTTTCGGATTTTTCGTTTTAAATAATGAAATAGTATCAAACATACAACACACCAAATCTAAGCCAGGACAATTCATACATTATATACTTACTCTATGACAAGGGAACCCCTCTCCTACCACCGAATATATTAATATTTTATTCTTTAAAGCGCAGCGTCCAGGTGCGAAATGATTTGAAAGCAGGTGTTTTTGTTTGTTATGGAGAGAGTGTTTTTTTGGGAAGACTGATGTCGATATTTGTTTTAGATGCCAAATAAGGTAGAGCATTATTGGTTTGATAAACTTTCGTTTGATTTAAAGTATGTTTTACACTTTTGTTTATTTAACTCATTAAAGGCTGTCGTATGCTAAATTGCATGTTAAGTACTTTATTGAAAGACTGTAGCTTGCCTGGAATCGTCTATCGTTTCCTAACTAAACATATATACAGCCACAGAAATATTAAACAATCCAGCAAGCAGTGATGTCGTGAAACGACCCGCAGTCACATAAACAATATATCTTTTTATGTCTCAACGTTTGAAAGTGTGCAGCTGTTCATTTCAGATATGGTTTGGTCTAAGCGATCTCATATAATGGTCTGTGCTCTTTATAATCGATATCAAGTTTCGATCTTTAAATATCTTTTGTTACAAGGAGACATTTCTAATCAAATCTTTAATCTATAGATTGCCTTTTTACTTTTGTAATTTCTCATTCGAACATTTCCTTTTCCAAATTGTAGAGAGCACTTGATCAACGTTTTAGGTCGGCCTCAAAAAAAAAAAACCTCGTTCGCAATGAACCTGGTTGAAACTTCCCATCATGAACCTGGTGGAAACTTCCTATCATGAACCTGGTGGAAACTTCCCATCATGAACCTGGTGGAAACTTACCATCATGAACCTGGTGGAAACTTACCATCATGAACCTGGTGGAAACTTCCCATCATGAACCTGGTGGAAACTTCCCATCATGAACCAGGTGGAAACTTCCCATCATGAACCTGGTGGAAACTTCCCATCATGAACCTGGTGGAAACTTTCCATCATGAACCTGGTTGAAACTTCCCATCATGAACCTGGTTGAAACTTCGCATCATGAACCTGGTGGAAACTTCCCATCATGAACCTGGTTGAAACTTCCCATCATGAACCTGGTTGAAACTTCCCATCAGTACACATCTGAAGTTTCATTCACGTGATCTGTTTAGTGTCTGAAGTAATTC
>JAZGLO010002049.1:0-35000 GCA_036873155.1 Biomphalaria sudanica
TGTGTGTGTGTGTTGTTAAAATGCGGACCGTTTAATCCAAGGAGGGGGAGTCAAACTAAACATTATACAGCCTGGGGACTAATCAAAGAGCTTGGCCGATGTGTACTGCTAGTACTTCTACCTAGCATTTTGTATTTTGCAATATTAAGAAGATTAACCTATTTACATGGTCATCTATTTAGCGAGCTGGCTTGGTTTTTAAAGTAGAATGCGGCTTGCATATTTACTTATGAAATACTAACTCTACTAGATAGCTTGGGTGTCTGGAGTATAGAGACTCGAACTTGTTCACTCTCTCTCTCTGTATCTTCTTGTGTGCTGTAGTGCTTGTTTCATGTTTCACTCGGCCCTAATTCAATCTGACAAACAATTTCCGTATTTGCTTTGCTTTTATCGAATTAAATATCCTAGTTATCTTGAATGTACTTAAATAACAGTGTAAAATAATATAGATTTCTATTTCTGTGTGTGCATTCAGCTAGACTCTGTATTAGTCATGCTTGAAGAAGTCTTAGTTTACACTTCGGTACATACAAAGAATGAAGTACAACTTTGTCAAAGTTGCATTTGGGGGAAAGAATTAAAAACTAGGAGTTATCGGTTCATATGATTAGAAGAAATATTGCTTGTGTTGTGGTTTTAAAAAAACAAATCTCCAAACTCCTACTCCATTACTGGTACTTAGGACATTTGAGAAGACTAGTCTCCACAACTTAGAGTTCAGAAGGTGGGACTTGATTGATTCTCTCTAACAGCAGAGACATCATTTCTTTTCTTATTTTTTTCTGTACACTTTTTTCAACTTTCTTCCTTTTTTTATGTCTTCTTTTTACTTGATCTTTTCAAACTCTCCCACCTCTCTCTCTCTCTCTCTCTCTCTCTCTCCATCTTCTGCCTGTCTGTCTGTCGCTCTCCTTCTCCTTCTTCTTCTTCTTCTCTCTCTCTCTCTGTACTTGACAAATAGTCATTGTGTGTTTCTGTTTCATCTCAAAGACAGTCCACACTGTGGAGTGCCAGGAACTAGAATACAACTTCTAATCTGTGGGAAATGTTAGGGGACCAGGACACTTTGTCGTTAGCACCTCAAGTACTGACTTCAGCACACCACGTAACAGATGGGAACAAAATCTACATTTTCTGGAGACCAATGATCTGGGGGAGGGTCGATTGTCTAACACAAACTGTTTCTACAATGAGGATCATATCTATACATACATATTGATGTGTTTTTGTAAGTGTGTCTATGTGTTTGTGTATGTGTGTCTATGTGTTTGTGTATGTGTGTCTATGTGTTTGTGTATTTGTTTGCGTGTGTGTGTGTTTGTTCCTACTACATTTGCTTGAAATCTGTTAAACACAAGATTTTCCGGTAGCTTTTTCAACAATTAAGCAATTATTACATTCATTATTATAAAGTGAATACTTATTTACATTACCAATTGTAGCCGAACCGAATTTACATATTTTGAACCAATAAAATCCTCTTATATTATCATAATACTCATGGTCTATAGTAAATTTCGTTGAATTAGATTTAATGTAGACATGTAGATATAAGTGATACCATTTACTGCTAATTGTTTCCGATTTTTACAATTATCATTACAATATATCTGACATAATATAAGTGCCGTTTTGAGTCTACAGACTCAATTGTTGGTTGTTTTTTATTGCTACTTTTGTATAACCCATAATTTAAATAAAAGCCTGTTGTTTATTTTTAATTACAATAATTTATTTTGTGATATTAAATATTAAGACAAAACAATCCTTAAAATCTAGAATATTTTGTTCTCTTCTTAGTAATTAAAAGTTTATTAAACCAAATATAATCAGTTGCACAAATGTATGAAAGAAAAAAAAAATTGGCCAGCAAACGTATTAATGGAGCCTAAAGAGGACTCATTGCTAAAGGAGATGTTCACACTAAACTAAACAATGCCTTGTCCCTAAACTAAACAATGCATTGTCCCTAAACTAAACAATGCCTTGTCCCTAAACTAAACAATGCCTTGTCCCTAAACTAAACTATGCCTTGTCCCTAAACTAAACAATGCCTTGTCCCTAAACTAAACTATGCCTTGTCCCTAAACTAAACAATGCCTTGTCCCTAAACTAAACAATGCCTTGTCCCTAAACTAAACAATGCCTTGTCCCTAAACTAAACAATGCCTTGTCCCTAAACTATGCCTTGTCCCTAAACTAAACAATGCCTTGTCCCTAAACTAAACAATGCCTTGTCCCTAAACTAAACAATGCCTTGTCCCTAAACTAAACTATGCCTTGTCCCTAAACTAAACTATGCCTTGTCCCTAAACTAAACAATGCCTTGTCCATAAACTAAACAATGCCTTGTCCCTAAACTAAACAATGCCTTGTCCCTAAACTAAACTTTCAAATTTGCAAAATAAATAAACGTTCTAGAAAGAAGAGCTTAAAAAAATCTCATTCATAAAGTGCTAAATTGTGCACCATTATTATTCTGTCATTTTTAAAACACATTGTTTATCAACAATTCCTTTATTAAGATACACCGGATACACCAAAAAACACATGCTATTTATAAGCTTTCCGCCAAATATGAAAATTTTCAATGAATGAAATCAATGTAGGATACGAGATCGCGTCATAAGATCGTCAGGCCTCAAAAAAGGACATTTATTCAGATGTATTGATCAGTAAGTGATATTTAAACGCGAGTTCTGTACTACAGTCTGTTAAATTGCCTTAAAGAAGATTGCCAGGTAGACTTAGCGACACATTGCCAGGTAGACTTAGCGACACAATGCGAGGACGTACATTGTCAGGCTTGTCTATTGTTAGACGGTTACATTGGCAGGCTTGTATATTGATAGACAGTTACATTGGCAGGCTTGTATATTGATAGACTGTTACATTGGCAGGCTTATATATTGATAGACGGTTACATTGGCAGGCTTGTATATTGATAGACTGTTACATTGGCAGGCTTATATATTGACGGTCTGGTACATTGGCAGGCTTGTATATTGACAGACTGTTACATTGGCAGGCTTGTATATGGACAGACTGTTACATTGGCAGGCTTGTATATTGGCAGACTGTTACATTGGCAGGCTTGTATATTGACAGACTGTTACATTGGCAGGCTTGTATGTTGACAGACTGTTACATTGGCAGGCTTGTATATTGACAGACTGTTACATTGGCAGGCTTGTATATTGACAGACTGTTACATAGGCAGGTTTAAATATTGACAGACTGTTACATTGGCAGGTTTGAATATTGACAGACTGTTACATTGGCATTCTTGTATATTGATAGACTGTTACATTGGTAGGCTTATATATTGACGGTCTGGTACATTGGTAGGCTTATATATTGACGGTCTGGTACATTGGCAGGCTTGTATATTGACTGACTGTTACATTGGCAGGCTTGTATATTGACTGTCTGGTACATTGGCAGGCTTGCGTATTGAAAATCTGGTACATTGGCAGGCTTATATATTGACAGTCTTGTACATTAGCAGGTTTGTATATTGAAAGACTGTTACATTGGCAGGCTTGTATATTAAAAGACTGTTACATCGGCATTCTTGTATATTGATAGACTGTTACATTGGTAGGCTTATATATTGACGGTCTGGTACATTGGCAGACTTGTATATTGACGGTCTGGTACATTGGCAGGCTTGCGTTTTGAAAATCTGGTACATTGGCAGGCTTGTATATTGACAGTCTGGTACATTAGCAGGCTTGTATATTGACAGTCTGGTACATTAGCAGGCATGCGTATTGAAAATCTGGTACATTGGCAGGCTTGCGTATTGAAAATCCGGTACATTGGCAGGCTTGCGTATTGAAAATTTGGTACATTGGCAGGCTTGCGTATTTAAAATCTGGTACATTGGCAGGCTTGCGTATTTAAAATCTGGTACATTGGCAGGCTTGTGTATTAACAGTCGGGTACATTGGCACGCTTGTATATTTCCAGGCTATTACACTGACATGTAGAAAGCATGTAAAAGATGATAATCACATGCATCTATTAAGGCACAACAAATTAGCTGTAGTATTTGTAAACAGTAGATAGGGCACTTACTTTCACTTCCGGTGAGGGGTGCTCGTTTTTCAAATCGCTCAAGGATGTCGTAATGTTCATGGTGTCTGCAGACGTAGCCAATCACGTCGGGGCGTCTCAAAGAACACAACCTTGAGTAACTCTGAAACTGAAACACAAAATCAATAAAAAATAATAACAGGATGAATTCTAATGAAATCATAGTAACACTAAGTTTACTTTGAGGTCATTGAATGAAAAATCAATTTATCCAGAGTCGTATCGAAAACATGTTTACACAGAAGATCCTCAACTTGAAGACTAATAGAGAACGCTTGCTGGGGGGTTTTCATGACAAATTATAAACACATATACCTGTCTTGACTACATCTTTAAATTTTTGATTCGGTTTACTTTCTTTTATGGATAAAATACGGCAGAATTGTAAAAGAAGAAAAAACGGTAGGGAGAAATATTAGAGAATATAAGGGCAGATTAAGAAAAAACGCAAGACAATGAATAGAAGAAAGGGAAAACGTTTGAAGCACAAGTCAGTTGAAAACCAAAGCAATGTTATGGACGCTAGGCTGAACTCTTGCCAACTAAATATCATAAGAGTAGAAGTGGATTTTTGTATTTAATTTTTGTTTGTTACCTAAAGTTACTAGTCGATTTTTTTTAAATACTTTTTTTTTGTCATATTAAAGACTCGAATACTTTCATTTAGATCGAAATTAATGAGTACTACAAATGATAGAGCTTAGAAAATGTGTTTCTGGAGTGCTGAAATGTGCACAGAAATGATCATCTACTTTTGAAAGTACATATCCTATCAACAATGTCCTGAACTCCAGTTGCACCAAAAAAAAAAAGACATTTTTAGTTATACGTCAAAGATACCAACTATTGAAATTAGGAAGGCTACTTATAGAATGTATGGCTACATCTCTTGATATGTGTTGATTCTCTTATGGTTGAATGAATGAGTCAAACTAGACAGTGCGAGTTTAAGAGGGACAGGAGAATGGGAAAATATAAAACAGATTGATAAGAGAAGATAGTGAATTAAAGAAAGAGAGAAAAAAATTTGAAAAACATAAAAAAGATGCATTTAAAAAAATAAAGCTTATATTACATGTAACTATCAATTCGTTTGGTTCAGTCATGTGATTTCCCTACCGTTATAGACATAATAAATCTGTGCGATTAGAAATATTTTTACCAATTGATTTTTTTTTAGCTTTTAGCTTTCTTAATGCGCTATCACTTGTCTGGACCAGTTGTGCAAGGGGGAGGGAAGAAGGGGGGTATCTTTGTGAATGTTTACATAATCTTTTTTAAATACTTAAACAAAAATGTTCACTCAGGTTAGTCCTTAAGGGGACTAATTCAACTTATACCACCACATTCGTCATGTACAGTTTCTTTCCCTTGTTCAAAATACCAAACAAGATAATCGATTAATATTAGTTGATTAACAAATTGGTTATTTTTTAAATTGATTCTTTTTTTTTTTAGGTAAAATAAATAATGTGCAAAATTTCAGCTAAATAAACTTGTTGTCAGACAGACAGACAAACGGACAGAGTAAATTAATATAATCTTTGTAAAAAGCAGACAGAACAATAGAAAGAGAGAGAGAGAGGGTGAGAGAGAGAATTAGAGAGAGGGAATGAGAGAGAGAGAGAGTCATGGCGAGAGATCAATATTGTTCTATTTTCTTTTCTTGTTATTGTCCGCCTGTCCAAAAGTCTGTCTCTACATTTCTTCCAATATATTTGAATTTCCTTTCAATCTGAACCTATTCAAAGAACTCAAACCTCAGACCAAAACCAAATACATTTGATGGTCTGCATGATCCATCTATTCAATCTCTCACTAGTCCCATATGTACACAAAAATAGCAAGCTTTAGTCAATACCGCAAGTAGTCTAAGTGTCTGAGAGGCTAAATATTGTTATTGACCACCAGACAAGAATACAGCGTTACGGAGGTACAAGCGTAACATCAATAGTACAAAGTACGTTGAAATGTGTTCTCTTCGGATAGACTGCCAGAAACAACAGAGAGAAAAAGAGAGAGAGAGAGAGAAAGAGAGAGAGAGAGAGAGAGAGAGAGAGAGAGAGAGAAAGAGAGAGAGAGAGAAAGAGACATTCCGAGAAGGTAAAAACAGAAAACGAAATAGTAAATGCTGAAACAGTTCATTCTATAAATTATTAAGAAGAATCTGGATCCAAATGTATGTACAATTTAACATGTAACTAACACCATATAATCATTTTGATTTCACATTACATTTCAGTTGTGTGAATTGTTTTGTTTGGGTTGTATTCACATTCAATTTAGAAGTTTCTTTCGATTTCAGAATTCAAAACCTCAGCAGACTGATATAATTGTAGTGCCATACAACAGAAATGAACAGAGGAATTAATACACAATTGAATCCCGTTCTACATTTGGTGGCTGTACAGCTGCATGCAATAATTTTGTCAGTTTACTCATGTCCAACACCATGAAAGTAGCTGACAGATTTCTTCTTTCTTGGCTCAATTAGCTTAAATGGTGTCACACTTGATAAAAGAAACTCAATAACATGATAGCTAAGGCCATGAGCATAAATCTACGGTTGCAGAAAGGTGTCTAAGACAAGACTTTACTATTTCTATCTTAAGCCCTAGTCCAGCGAACCTGTGTAGAAATCACTGCCATATGGCAATGAAACAGGGTCCACCTGCTCTTGGTAGAAAAAAAAATCAAATCTTTCCACCAGCGATCTTTGATACTCATTGGCAATTTAAAATCATCAGCAATAGTTATAACCACACAGCAGTCCCATGGTATTGTTATCAGTAGTAGACGACTAGATTGACATTCACATATAAAATAAATGCTCCAAGGCCGACCTCCAAACTCAATTCTCAAAACCTCCTATGGATATCTACTGAAGAAACGGAGACCGTCAGATCTTCCACCTACTAAAGAT
This sequence comes from Biomphalaria sudanica, assembly GCA_036873155.1. Classification (NCBI taxonomy): domain Eukaryota; kingdom Metazoa; phylum Mollusca; class Gastropoda; family Planorbidae; genus Biomphalaria; species Biomphalaria sudanica. The sequence goes on from JAZGLO010002049.1 coordinate 7,025, forward strand.
ATACTGATGTAAGCGTCACATGAAACACATCGAAATTGATATCAACTGTTGAAGAAAAATGGCACAAAATATTCTTATCTTATCTTATCTTATCTTATATAATACAGACGTTACTTCAAAAAAGAAGATGATTACGTCCTACGCGTCATGCATTTAGTTATGCATATTAACCAATGACTTAAATTCTGCCAAGTCACTGTTTTTTCTGGCTAGCTCAGGCAACCCATTCCATGCTCTAATAGCACTAGGGAAGAAGGAGTATTCGTACAAATTTGTCCTAGCATATGGGACGAGGAATGTGCCTTTATTTTTGTGTCTTTCAGAGTATTTTATTAAATTTTGTTTTTGTATTTGTTCCAACCACAAGCATGGGGGGTAATGTATCGTCAATGTGGAACATACCAGAAGCAGGGAAAATGTCTGAAAAAATTTGAGCCTCTAAATGTTTTTGAAGGTACAGCTAGTATGATTGCCTTACTTAGCCTAATAAGATATTGCAAAAAGATCCGTTTCTCAAGACGCAAACTATAGAAGTAGTACAAAGTATGTAATATTTTGAACTTTTGTTATCTCGTTGCAAAGAAATACGTAAATAAGTACGAGATCTATTAAATAAAGCGTTCCTCTTTCAGATTATGTAATCTAAAGAGCAGATGATGCAATGGTGATCTGTTTTTGTGGCGCACGATTAACAAGGGTGCCATGTAGACAGCACAACGACCAACCGTCTTCAATTTTTCCAAACGAATGTCAAATACTCATTTGAGCTGGATGGACTCAAAGATTACCTCAAGATCCCGAAATAAAAAAAAACCCCAATCTTGACCAGGATTCGAACCCGGGACATTCGGTTCGGAAGCCAAGAGCTTTACCACTCGGTCACTAAGCCTCCATGAGATCTATCAGAGTAAGCAAATGAGCAAGTCTTAAACGTAGCCCAGACTTAAGAAGGTATACTGGAGGATACTATGAAGGACTGAAACGGAGATGGCTAGGTCACTCTGACACGACCCTCCACGGATCAAAATTCTATTTCAGTTATCTTTTATAGTACAGACGTTACTTCAAAAAAGAAGATGATTGCGTCCTACGCGTCATGCATTTAGTCATGCATTTAGTCTCTTCAGTTTACAATGAAGAGAAGACAGATAAGTTCGCCTCCAGACAGGCGTTTCATCAATATGACAGAGCGGACCTGCCTGATGATGGGTACAATAAAAAAAAAAAGGGGAGAGCCAACTGACCGCTTGACCAACGTCACAGCACTTTTTCCACGTGACAACAAGATTTAAAAAAAAACTCTGGTCTAAAAGTAAAATTTTGACAACAGAGTCCTGGAAAGCGTTTAGTTACCTCGCTCTGGTCTAATAGTTTGTTTTGACAACAGAGTCCTGGAAAGCGTTTAGTTACCTCGCTCTGGTCTAATAGTTTGTTTTGACAAAAGAGTCCTGGAAAGCGTTTAGTTACCTCGCTCTGGTCTAATAGTTTGTTATGACAACAGAGTCCTGGAAAGCGTTTAGTTACCTCGCTCTGGTCTAATAGTTTGTTTTGACAACAGAGTCCTGGAAAGCGTTTAGTTACCTCGCTCTGGTCTAATAGTTTGTTTTGACAACAGAGTCCTGGAAAGCGTTTAGTTACCTCGCTAATTAGGCTGGCCAGATGTATTTTGGTGATCTCCTATTGAACTTTCACTCCTTTTTTTCTTCGCCGTAAGTTGAAATACCAAATAAAGGATTTGTTTCTCATCTTACCATAACTCATTTGTGTGAGTGCGCGTGTGTATGTTATAAGTTGGCTCTGTCTGTAGTTTTTTTACTCCGATCAATATTTTTTTTTAGTATTTAACAAAACTACTGCAGAACAGTCTTTTAACGAGCATCGATCTAAAAAGAATTTAATTTCTTTAGATGGGTTATAATTAGTTTCATTCCTCTTTCAGCGTTCCACATTTTCAAATGTTTTAGTCTAATACTCTTTCCTGCAACCTGCCATACAGGTAATTATATGTTTAGTCTTCTTAATGGTTTCCGGTTAATGGAACGCTAGAATGTTTGTTGAAATCATTCATAGGACTCGTCCATAGAACTGTTGATCCAGTTTAGTCATTGATGGTCACTTGTTGGCAGTATGATTACGGGAAGTTACTCGTGAAACATGCTGTATAGAATTTTGTTATGTGCCGATTTTAAACTCCGATTCCATGGTTCCCTATTAAAGCTTGACAGCCACAAGGTTCTGAGGTTAACAAAATAAAAAATGAGGTGGGGTGAAAATGGATGATATTTGGATCCGCAGAAAAGTTTTGGAACTTATATGTATGCTTGACTGGTAGACTCCAATTCAAAACATCTTTGATAAATAAAAACCACCATAACAGTGGATCTCAAATAGTCACCTCAACAGCCTCAGACTTGGAGTGCATTTCATGTTCACGCATTTACACCTCGTTTTCAATATACAGCCACATTTTAACAATCTTTACAGCTCTACTACACATCAACTCTTGCTTTGGCATTTCATTTGAATTGGAAAAACTGCAGGGAAAAATAGCTTTGCTAATTTTGCATACAAAAATGCATCTAAGGCAAATGTTTTTGATAAAATCAAAGTTACTAGTTTGTACTTCTACCAGGTTGTAGCCAGAAACAAGATTCAAAATAGTTATCTTATTACTACTTGAAATCTTCCTGTCCTGACCTAGGTCTATAAAATGTACTATCTCCCTAAGCACGATTCAGGTCCTGGGCACTTGACCAATGTTTCTAACACTCTCGCCTCTTCGTCCATTTCTCGAAGCATTCCTATAACAAGCCTCAATGAAGAACGCGGCCACATTAACACCAGCCTCGGGAAAAGCATTCCTTAATAAATGCAGCCATTGGTGGAGAAAAAAAAATGTTGATGGCCAACAAGGCGATGGATCATTTAACTCAGAGATATGATTTAATGTCGGATCCTAGATATAAACAGCATTATAAAGGGTCTCCCAGAAACATTTCCCCGACATTTTGTTTTCTTCTCTTCCCAATTTTTTCCCTCAATTTTTTTTTCTATTTGTTGTCTTACCCATGGGGTGAGTTAAAGTAATAGACCAGGCAAGGGTGAGGGACAAAATCGATAACTATATCCTAAGCGATCACATAAATAAATAGTTTTAAGAAAATGATTGGCGAATTTACTAAGGTACACTGCTTCGAGATGAGGGAAGTTAGCTGCCAGGGCCGTCTCTTATTTTACAAGCGAGTACACAAGACGATTGTTGCATAGCAGTCAATTCGATTTTAGGAGATAGACTGAAGTTCGATACGAAAGAATAAGTAGCTTGCAAACATTAAACAATAAAAAACAACGTTCAAATAATGTGCAGTTTCTAGTTGTTATTCATTGACTTGTGCTAGACAATAAGGAACTCTTTTTTTTTTGTTCAAATGAAAGTATTTTTTGGTGCAAGAAAGTTAAATACAAACTTCACGTTCAGAGAAAGACAAAGTAATAGCGTAATAAATCGAATATGGGTCTGTTGAATTGTTGATAATCAGAATATTGCATGGGTCTCTCTGTGAGAGTATGATTACTAGTGCAGGGGTCGTATTAACCAACAGACAAGATGAAGTAGCTGTGAATAGTCAACTTCCGGTTTCATTCAGAATGTGAACGTATAAGATGTCACCTTAATGAAAGCCTAACATACCCTGTTCTTACAAAGCTTATATCAACCTGTCTGTTTCTCTGTCTGTCTGGTCAAAAGTTTGTACAAGTAATTTCTCCCACATCTCTGTTAAGGCAGAAATTTTGCACTTATTTATTTACCTAACAAAAGTCCGAATACAAAAATTAACCAATTAGCTTATTACCTATAGGTAATTAATAAGGTATAATTTAAAAAAAAATCGCTAGTGCCGTTTTTGAAATACAAGAACAATTTACTTTTTCCTGCCAAGTTTAAAGTTTTCTCTGGGAATCGACAACTTGCGCTTGATACTGATAGTATTGCCCATATAAATGCGAATTTATTATTAAAAAAAAGTTTTGAACTAAATCTGATTTTGTGCATACTCTTTTTTTGTATTATGTATCATGTTTTAATCCTAGTGTCCTTGTTAAGTCGAGAGCTTGCACTGAGTCCAGTAACTGGTTAGTAGGTCAGAAAAACAAATTAGTTCAAGTGGTCCAGCAAAACTTCAAATCGAAACCTTGACCAGTGGCTGTGTACACGAATACGTTGACCAGCAAAAAACCAATGTACAGTTTAATCTGACTATTTTATGAAATTAATTAATTAATTAATCTTAAATTATTCCCGGTGTTTTGAATTATTGATAGACATAGGATTGTTTGTTCATAAAGCCTACGTCTATGTCAGAGTATGAAAGACACTGTGTAGTTACGCCTAATATATAGAAAATATGTTTATTTCCATAGGAAGTTACGTCTAGGTGATGAGCCTGGTGTGCAAGGGTTAAACTAACTTGTTACGAAGCTATATTTATGTATGTCGTCTTATCAAATGCATTGATAGGTAGGTGGACTTAACAAATTTTAAAAAATCGAAAAGATTAATCAAAACTATCTGTGGACTGAACTATATTTCCGCCATCCAATTCTGTCTCTCTCTCTCTCTCTCGATCTTTGTTTATGAGTGCTTTCCCTTCTCCGACAGTTTCTGTCAATAATATCAATTTCTTGTCTTTTAATATCACCAATTTATTTGTAGTCTATCCCTTTCATATTTTGCCAATTACCTTGACATTGTTAGAGCCTGATCAGTATCGCCTGTATCTACTTTACAGGGAAAAAAACAGTCACTGTGTATCTTCTTCTCTTCTGTTTATTTATTTTTCCTTCTTATAATCTCATCTCTCTCTCTCTCTCTCTCTCTCTCTCTCTCTCTCTGCTATTCTCTGCCTCGCTTCTGATTCGCCCACATTCACTGAGACGCTGGCCGAGAACTCCTGGAACAGTGATCAAATTAGATGCGTTATTGGCTCTGACCACAAGTAAATAGTCCAACTTGGAGCAGATAGCTAATATCTTTGCATTTCCTTATCTCACTTAGAACCAACCTCAAATAGAAGGAACGCCTTGTCCAGATTAGAATTTATTGAACAAATTGAGACACGCACACACGTGGTAGAAGACCAGGTCATGTCTCACGAAAATGAAATCGACATATTTTTAAACGCTTTAAAGAATAAATTGAAAAGCTTTATGCAAATACTTGTATTTTATTGGTTTATTGACCTCAACGGTAACGTACAATGTCCTTCTATCACGTGTTTGTTATGTTGTTTTCTTTGGTATGTAAGGTACTCATTTCTAGGATTAGGTCGGGTTAATGTATGCCCGGGCAACATTTCCCACCCTAAAAAGTAGCACCCGGGTGGAACAATTGTTAAAGGTGGCAACTACACTAACAGGTAGCTAAACAAGACTATAGTGGGGTGGGGGGTGCCTAAGAATTTAATTCATTGCACTGGCGGGGAATGCAATAGAAACCAAAAGCCCTGTTACAATCCATATGCCATTCCTCAAGGAGCCACTGAGTAGTGGACACCAGCACCTTATCTACGGTAAATATTAGGAAAAAGATGTTTTCTCAAAGTGCTCGGGATATGAGTTACCGGAAATAGGTATTTGGTTGTATCATTCCCAGGCAGAGCAAGGGCCCAGGACTCAACTCTTTCGACATTGACACATTTGGTTAACATACTGGCGGTACTGCTGTCTATAAATACAACTATAAAACTTCGAAGAATATTGCATTATGTATGATGTTTGTCAGTCAGTCTGCGTTTCTGTTTTGTTTAGGAAAACAACATCATTAGATCATTGACAACTGGCGTGAATATTCCTTAGAAGTGTGCAGATTTCGCAATACCTGTTGATATATGATGTATTGTTATGTGTTATGTCGAGTCCATTATTTATACACTTTTAAAAGATGTTGTACTCAATCCAGATCTAGATATTTACATCTAGGTAAAAAATATCTAGTGAGATATAGATCCTACACCTTTACACCGTATGACCAAGTGTCATTAATATCACACAGACTATTTATTTCACATCGACAGAGGCGGCAAGGCATGTCAGAAATTCTCACTTTGTAGACACTAACTATCATAATTATAACATTAAGTTTTAAGAGCTTTAATCAAAAAGTTATGTTAGAACCATAGAAACTCGGATTTAACGGAAGGAAATTATCAACCGAAAACCAGGAGATTCTCGATCACTTTCAATCAATTAGGTAGTTCACTGAGCTCTGGTCTAATCTCTTTCATGGACTTAAGGAGGGAGATGTAATGTAAAGCAAAATAAAAATGTTTCTTTTCTGCGTTTTGGCAAACATCAAACACAACTCAGCTCAATTCCAATCTCAATTAAGAATTTCTGGCCAACATACAGATTCGAACTATTGCCCCCTTGATTAGGTAACCAAGTGGTTTGTGCACTAAGTCACACATCGATTTTGTTACCTATGAAATATGCTTATGAAAAATCATTAGTCATAATTTTATTTTAAATATGATAAATTATTTGTCTTTGTCTAAGCTTCACATTGGAGACGCGGAACTTAGCAACGAGGAACGATTTCTCCCTTGAAAAGCTTCATTTTATTCAACTGATGAACCTGCCTAATCAGCTGGAAAGTTCAAGATTGCCAAGTTGAACCAACTTGCTTCCAAGATGTTTTATATTTCACCTTTTTTTTTGTTTCTTGTCCAAAAATTGAACCAAAAAAATCTTTGAACGATGTCTTGTGCTAACTGGAACGTCAAAATAAACATTGTCTAGATGCCAGAGAAATTTTCAAGTCCTGGAATAGAGTTCGCAAATATTGTCTTCAAATTCAAATCACGTTTTTTTTTTCAAGTACTTAGAAATGTAATCTCGCTGAGTTTTTTTTTCAAGGATGTATTGAAAAAGTAAATTAAATCTAAATGTGTCTGTCAATAAAAAAAATGAAATATTGAGAGAATGAAGCAAAATATTTGAAATGTTTATGTAAGTATGACACTGATGTAAATAAATAAATACATAAAGAAATGCATAAAGAAAGAGACAGACAGATGGATAAACGAACAGACAGGTAGGCAGGCAGATAGATAGATAGATAGATAGATAGATAGATAGATAGATAGATAGATAGATAGATAGATAGATAGCACCGCATGCTTTCCCTTACATCTGACTAAGGTTGAAGCCTCCAGTTCAAAGAGGGTATACTTAGCTGAACTTGTGTTACATGACAAATTGTCGATAAAATGAATGTAGCAGTTAAACAAGGTCAAGGTCAGAAAAAAGGTCAACTAATCAAGTAAATATTTTACGTTGAAAGCTGACTGATTGGATGGCTTCCGGTTTATTTAAAAACACCACGTGGTCGGCAGCTCGTCGAAATTAGTGGCATTCATTGGAGTTAATATATCTAAATCTTTCTAGTTTAGTGACATCCGACAGACTATCCTTCTAGAGTGCGTCATTCTATTCGTCTAGAGTGCATCTGTCTTTACGCCAAGGCATAGACAATCTTCTCATCTAGAGTATGCTAGACAGTAATCATCTTCTTTTTTGAAGTAACGTCTGTATTATATAAGATAAGAAGATCTATTTGCCGTGAGTCTGTTTGCCACTAGTGTATATGTCTCCTGATGACAGTATATTTGCCACCAGTCTACTAGCTATTTTCCACAAGTCTGTTTGCCACCTGTCTATTTACTGCCTATTCTATATAGAACCTATTTGCCGCAGTCTTTTTTTACCTGTCTGTTTGCCACAAGTCTGTTTGCCACATGTCTATTTTCCACAGATTCTGCTTGCCCTCTGTCTATTTACCGCCAAGTCTGTTTGCAACCTGTCTATTTACCGCCAAGTCTGTTTGCAACCTGTCTATTTACTGCTAAGTCTGTTTGCAACCTGTCTATCTACTGCTAAGTCTGTTTGCAATCTGTCTATTTACTGCCAAGTCTGTTTGCAACCTGTCTATTTACTGCTAAGTCTGTTTGCAATCTGTCTATTTACCGCCAAGTCTGTTTGCAACCTGTCTATTTACTGCTAAGTCTGTTTGCAATCTGTCTATTTACCGCCAAGTCTGTTTGCAATCTGTCTATTTACTGCTAAGGCTTTTGTTAAAACAAAATAAAATCAAAATTTCAGTAGATGGCTGATGTCAATTCTATACCTTAGTATAAAGGAAAATTTAAGAAAAAAAAATTTGCCCCACAGGGAAATCTTTTAACACCTAACATGGCAGAAGACCCAATGCTACTTCCGCTTTGGTCCAGGTAGAAAAAGAAAAGATAGTCTAGACTATGAAATGAACTACATTTTCTAACAATAATAAGATATTGTCTTCTACTCCGAAGATTAAGGATGAGTGACGTGTCTCACATGACCTCGCGCACCTAGTTGCGAGATGCGTATCTTGCCATGTATCTAAAACAATGATCGATTTATCTATTTTCTAAACATATGTATTTTTTATGAGGTTTAGATACTAATGTTATTTCTACCAACTCTAAGCCTTCGTATATTTACATGGTATATTTTTTTTTTAACTTACATACACATTAGAAAGAATACGCCAGAAAAAAAAAGGTTTTAGATTTGGCTAGACCAGGCAACTATAATTGTGGCTTTCGGACTAAGAGTACACATTCGCTGGATCACCTGTGGCTTGAAAGGGATACTGCAATTTGTTTAGTTTAATACCAAAATTATCATTTAGATGAAACGTTTAGAAATAGCCAATCATTGGAGGGACATGAAAAGTGAAAAGAAAATTAGGCATGGCAATTAAGGATTAAAAATAGCGTTGCTGTTTTTAGATATGGTGTGGCTTGGGCAATGTCATCTCATTGCTTTTTTTACATCTTTTTTTTTTTTCTTCATCAAAGCTCGCTCTGCTAATGGGTTGGGAATTCTCAACAGGCATAGAAACACAAATCACAAACAGTTTACAGAGTCTAAATATAGTTTACAGAGACTATTTAGTTGACAATGACTATAACCGACCAAAGTATTTTTTATTTCTGAGTAGACAGGTGATGCTTGTAGGTCTGATATGACTGCCTTGACTAACTTAACTGGAAAATAGCTAATGTCTCTGTTGGGATTCCTAACAAGAAAAACGCTAAAAATACTTTAAAAAACAAACAAAAAAAGCAATATCACTTTTCTGCAACTTGTAGAGCGAATGGAATGAAACCTTTTTCTTTCTCCTCTCCCTGTCCTGTTCTCCAGAGAAAGACTCCTGGTTAAGCGAAGGTATACATCTAGTACACTTTATAATACTCTAATGGTAAGCATTCAGATCTAAGAGTAGTCTACACTTAAAGACGATGCGCAAAATTGTCCTGAACATGAGTTCATTAAATTCTTGAATCAATAAAGCCTTGCATTCAGAAATTCTCGAACGCGATAGTCATTTCAAAACCGATGTTGGATCTCGACCTAAACCCCAGATCTCAAGAGTAACAGTCAAATAAGGGTCAAACTAGAGTTTTTCCCATGCAGCCTACCAGCTAGTCATTCTTTTCTTAGCGATATACATCACCTGTTAAATTTCTAGGAAAATAGTTACATTAGTGTTTGAGATCAGCTGTCCAGGTTCCAGGATCCAGGTTCTATGAAATGGTGATGTGAATATTGCAAAAATGGTTCTCAAGGAGATGGAGTAGAACTTTTAAAGCAGAGAATTTTGGAATGTTAATCCTAAGGTGACATTTGTAGAATGACAATACAGTTCTAAACTTTGTAAAGACAAAGGATGATTGAGCTGAGCTACTAACGTTAGGATCTCCTGATGATGGTCATTTAGATCACTTTAAGCATTCAGTTTGAATCGATAAACAATTATATTTATTTCTAATTAGTACCGGGTGAGAAAACACATGTTCATAAGTAGATTAGGATATAGATTAATGTTAGAATAAACAAGAAAAACACAAAAAATACTTTTAAAAAATTAAAGCTCTTATTAAGTGTAATTGTATCAATTAGTTTGGATCAGTCTTATAATTTTGGGAATGATTGACTTTGGCGTATAAATCTGTGAGATTGAAATATTTTTATCCAATGTTTTAGTTTAACTTATAGCTTTCCGCGTGCGCAATGACCCTATCACTTGTCTGGACCAATTGTGAAAGTGAAAAAGAAGAGGGGTATCTTTGTGAATATTTACATGATCGTTTTTTAAATGAACAAATAAAATAGTTCACTCAGGGCTCAAGATTACTCATGAGGACTAATTTAACTTATACCACCACATCTATCAATTAAGATTTCTTTCCCTAATAGACTAATTCGCTAATTTTCTTTTAAGGATTATTGTGTTGTCAGTTATAGAAATAATTGTTGAGAAATTTCATCTTAAATCGAGATTGAGTGTTGGAGAAATAATGTGTCAAAACTTTAACCATGACCTTAAAACGTTTTAATATGCTAAAAAATGATTGAACATAAAAATTCAAAAACAGACTCATAAAAAGAAACCGTTACTTTTTAATGACTTCGTTACTGTCGCCTTCTTCATGGTATTTACCATAACCCTTGAAAAGGTCCGAGAACTCGTGCTGGAGCCTGTTATACTGACGACACGCAGTATTTGCGTATAGTGTAACTATTTCAACAAACGATGGATTCAGAGGCGGCCCTTGATTCCCCAAACGTGTTGAGTAAAGCGTGTTTGGAGAGGAGAAAGTGCCGACTGGAAAAAGGATATATTATTCAAGAATTGTTGTTAATTTGTAATGTATCTATTGAATATTTTTTACCTATTGTAGAAATAATTGACAAAATGAAAGACGTATTTTACACTGTACTCATGGGCATAATATATTTGTAAGCAATTCGATAGTTAGCAATGCATCACAGTTGAAAAACTTGGAACGTAACATTTTGTGAAGTCAGGGGTAGTGGGGTTCGGTTTGTTTGTTTATTTTATTCAGTTGGTATTAAGGATTCCAAGGTTGTAACATCGATAATTTATAATTGACAGAGACTCTTTATGGCCCTTAAAGGATTAAAGTTGTTTAAAGTTATCTAACATTCTGGACTTAGTTCTTCACTTGCTCTTGTGATAGTTTGGTTCTGCTACGAACTCAAGTAAAACACACTTACAAGACACTCAATCATCTCCTTTGTAAGTCAGACATATATATTTACAACAGCAAGGCAAACCTATTACAATCTGTTTCTATGATTGATTTAATTAGTCATGCCATTTCATAAAGAATAATATTGCAGAGAAGGATCATTAGCAGTATACATTGAAGGCTGCCTCTTTATGGAGTTCGAATTTCCCCACCCCCTTGATATCTCCAGCGGTCATTTTCTTTTTCTTTTTGCACAGGACACAATGATCTTCATTTTAAATAAATGTTCCAAACATCTAAAACAAATATTGATTAAAATTTTTTTTTTCTTTCACGAATCATGGGCATTTTAGTTTACATTGTTTCTATATATCTAGTTAAACTCAAGATGGATGGATGCAATTATTTAATTTGTACAAGAACTAGATTAAAGATGACACCCAAAGGAAAATGTGTTCCTGTATCCTAGATGTAGGACAACATTATCTATAGGTTGTAATTTTATTCTCTTTTGAAGTAACGAGATAGATACCTGAAAGAATTAGGTTAACAGTTCTTCATTTACCAGAACTAAATAAACGTATTCTGCCCCACCCTCTGGTTACTCCACTCCTTTTTTCCTTATCAGCACTTGGATTGAAACACGACAGACAGAAGTCAAGTTACTTGCTTCAGTGAACATTGCTTCTCAAAGTGTAAAAGACAATTTGGTCCGGAAAGTCATCAAAGCTACCACGACGAGACTTAAACCTTCTGACTCAAAGCTATCACACCGACGCTAAAAACCTTCTGACTCTTATCTGGTCAAGGCGGAAACTGTGTGGCCTCCTTGGTTTATACATTGAGAGATTTTGGGGAGACCTTTTTTTTGAGAACAGAAACATGAAAGCTCGGGAGTTTAAGAGAATTTTTAAAAAAAGTCATGAACTTTTGAAACTATTGATTCAGTGTCACGAACTGAGAGAAACATTTCTTTAGGAAGGATTTTTTTTTATTCCAGTTTGTACTCTTTGTGGCAAAAGGGCAGTTTGTGGGCAGAAACTTGACCTTGACATACTTTGGGGCATTATTTTTATCAATCGGAACATATAGGCCTAAAGCGGAATCACTTTACTTCAATAGAAAACTCGAAACGTAAAAACCAAGTGGCAAAGTTGACTGAGAATCCATTTTTGTGATCAGAATTTCATTTACTCTTTATTTCTATTTATGGACTTGTTATCCAGTTTTTTCGTATGCTGCTGACATTTTTCAATAATATAATTGGAAGAAAAAAATTGTTAAGAAATACACGCAAATTTGATTTTAATATATTCTTTTAAAAGCAAACTAAAGAGCTTAACCAAAAGAAATGTTTACCATAATTTTAATTCACAATATGTGTTTGAAAATATCTGAGGTCAAAGTGTACTCCACTATTCAACACAGTAGCCTTATAAATATATCGATCTAAAGATTTATATATATATATATATATATACAGGGTGTGTCAAAAAAAATGTATACATACTTTGAACTGTCATATACAATTTATATTCCGTTCTACAATGCTAAATTTCTGGACATGGAAAGTTTAATGTCCGATTGGAAAAAATAAATGTGATAAATGTGAGTAATGTTCAAACTGGTGGCCTTCAGTATCAATACATTGCTGAGTACGAGTCAACACTGATTCCGTACATCGTGCCAAAGTGTCCACTGAGATTTCTGCGTCCACCGCCTAAATCTCATTCCACAGTGTGTCCAGGTGACCTGGTTTATATTTGTACACCTCATCCTGAACTGTGCCCAATAAGAAGAAATCCAGCGGCGTGAGGTCTGGAGAGCGTGCAGGTAAAAGGATTGGTCCCCTGCGTCCTATCCACTGGCCTGGCACATTGTGATCCAGGTATGTTGGTACGTCCCTACCCAGGTATGTTGGTACGTCCTTATGAAAGTGTGACCCAAGATCTGGAGAGCGTGCAAGAAACTCGATTGGTCCCCTGCGTCCTATCCACTGGCCTGGCACATTGTGATCCAGGTATGTTGGTACGTCCCTACCCAGGTATGTTGGTACGTCCCTATGAAAGTGTGACCCGAGGTCTGGAGAGCGTGCAAGAAACTCGATTGGTCCCCTGCGTCCTATCCACTGGCCTGGCACATTGTGATCCAGGTATGTTGGTACGTCCCTACCCAGGTATGTTGGTACGTCCCTATGAAAGTGTGACCCGAGGTCTGGAGAGCCTGCAAGAGACTCGATTGGTCCCCTGCGTCCTATCCACTGGCCTGGCACATTGTGATCCAGGTATGTTGGTACGTCCCTACCCAGGTATGTTGGTACGTCCCTATGAAAGTGTGACCCGAGGTCTGGAGAGCGTGCAAGAAACTCGATTGGTCCCCTGCGTCCTATCCACTGGCCTGGCACATTGTGATCCAGGTATGTTGGTACGTCCCTACCCAGGTATGTTGGTACGTCCCTATGAAAGTGTGACCCGAGGTCTGGAGAGCCTGCAAGAGACTCGATTGGTCCCCTGCGTCCTATCCACTGGCCTGGCACATTGTGATCCAGGTATGTTGGTACGTCCCTACCCAGGTATGTTGGTACGTCCCTATGAAAGTGTGACCCGAGGTCTGGAGAGCCTGCAAGAGACTCGATTGGTCCCTTGCGTCCTATCCACTGGCCTGGCACATTGTGATCCAGGTATGTTGGTACGTCCCTACCCAGGTATGTTGGTACGTCCCTATGAAAGTGTGACCCGAGGTCTGGAGAGCCTGCAAGAGACTCGATTGGTCCCCTGCGTCCTATCCACTGGCCTGGCACATTGTGATCCAGGTATGTTGGTACGTCCCTACCCAGGTTTGTTGGTACGTCCCTATGAAAGTGTGACCCGAGGTCTGGAGAGCGTGCAAGAAACTCGATTGGTCCCCTGCGTCCTATCCACTGGCCTGGCACATTGTGATCCAGGTATGTTGGTACGTCCCTACCCAGGTATGTTGGTACGTCCCTATGAAAGTGTGACCCGAGGTCTGAAGAGCCTGCAAGAGACTCGATTGGTCCCCTGCGTCCTATCCACTGGCCTGGCACATTGTTATCCAGGTATGTTGGTACGTCCCTACCCAGGTATGTTGGTACGTCCCTATGATAGTGTGACCCGAGGTCTGGAGAGCGTGCAAGAGACTCAATTGGTCCCCTGCGTCCTATCCACTGGCCTGGCACATTGTGATCCAGGTATGTTGGTACGTCCCTACCCAGGTATGTTGGTACGTCCCTATGAAAGTGTGACGTGAGGTCTGGAGAGCGTGCAAGAGACTCGAATGGTCCCCTGCGTCCTATCCACTGGCCTGGCACATTGTGATCCAGGTATGTTGGTACGTCCCTATGAAAGTGTGACCCGAGGTCTGGAGAGCGTGCAAGAAACTCGATTGGTCCCCTGCGTCCTATCCACTGGCCTGGCACATTGTGATCCAGGTATGTTGGTACGTCCCTACCCAGGTATGTTGGTACGTCCCTATGAAAGTGTGACCCGAGGTCTGGAGAGCCTGCAAGAGACTCGATTGGTCCCCTGCGTCCTATCCACTGGCCTGGCACATTGTGATCCAGGTATGTTGGTACGTCCCTACCCAGGTATGTTGGTACGTCCCTATGAAAGTGTGACCCGAGGTCTGGAGAGCCTGCAAGAGACTCGATTGGTCCCTTGCGTCCTATCCACTGGCCTGGCACATTGTGATCCAGGTATGTTGGTACGTCCCTACCCAGGTATGTTGGTACGTCCCTATGAAAGTGTGACCCGAGGTCTGGAGAGCCTGCAAGAGACTCGATTGGTCCCCTGCGTCCTATCCACTGGCCTGGCACATTGTGATCCAGGTATGTTGGTACGTCCCTACCCAGGTATGTTGGTACGTCCCTATGAAAGTGTGACGTGAGGTCTGGAGAGCGTGCAAGAAACTCGATTGGTCCCCTGCGTCCTATCCACTGGCCTGGCACATTGTGATCCAGGTATGTTGGTACGTCCCTACCCAGGTATGTTGGTACGTCGCTATGAAAGTGTGACCCGAGGTCTGGAGAGCCTGCAAGAGACTCGATTGGTCCCCTGCGTCCTATCCACTGGCCTGGCACATTGTGATCCAGGTATGTTGGTACGTCCCTACCCAGGTATGTTGGTACGTCCCTATGAAAGTGTGACCCGAGGTCTGGAGAGCCTGCAAGAGACTCGATTGGTCCCTTGCGTCCTATCCACTGGCCTGGCACATTGTGATCCAGGTATGTTGGTACGTCCCTACCCAGGTATGTTGGTACGTCCCTATGAAAGTGTGACCTGAGGTCTGGAGAGCCTGCAAGAGACTCGATTGGTCCCCTGCGTCCTATCCACTGGCCTGGCACATTGTGATCCAGGTATGTTGGTACGTCCCTACCCAGGTATGTTGGTACGTCCCTATGAAAGTGTGACCCGAGGTCTGGAGAGCCTGCAAGAAACTCGATTGGTCCCTTGCGTCCTATCCACTGGCCTGGCACATTGTGATCCAGATATGCTCGTACGTCCCTATGATAGTGCGGCGGGGCGCCATCTTGTTGGAAATAAAACTCATCATTACCGTGTAACGTCAGCAAGCTCACGTCTCCAGTGTCTTCGAACCGCAGCAACATTCTCAAACTTCCAGTACCACTTAATTATCTGCTTCCGCTCTTCAAAATTCAAACCCACGTCCGCCATGTTGCAGTTACTTCCTAGCCATGCTGCAACTTGTTGAAGAAACATAACATTACTTTCTCACAGAAATTTAACCTTGTAGAACGGGAAATCAAATGTCTATGTCAGTTCAGTGTGTATACAAGTGTTAGGAATGGTGATTATTTTCTTGTTATTTAAAAAAAAATTACCCAAAATTTAATTGTATATCAGAAAGTCTCAAGTATTGAGTTAATGGCATTGAACTTGATTAAATAGCTTTACTAAATGCTTCGTCTGTCTGTTTGTCTGTCTGGATGGAATCTTGTACACGCATTTTCCACAACTTACCAAACTAGGATCAAGTTGTGCATAATTATAGAATGTTGATAAGGAAATATTAATATGTCAATTGATAGTAATTATTTAAATTTGTATTATCTCGAAAATGTATTACGCTTAGGGGAGATAAGTCTTGAGAATTAGATCATTGGCTAAATGTACTAAACACAGAAAAGGTTAATAAAACCGTCTACTTTAGATCTTCAATGTCTCAGTGACTAGTCATATAAATATATATAAATTTTTACGTTGTGCTAACATATGATTGTGTCGTTAGAACAATTCTTTTTTACTTTTGAGATACTTGTTAAAAATAATTTGATAGGTAATCCCTACTAGAGAGTCATCCTTTCATGTTACATAATTTGTTTATTTTCGCTCATTGTATAAAGTAATTAATAAATAATAGAAATAATATTTAATATATGATAAATGATTTCAAGATCTTTGGGTGCCTCTGAGTCCACCCAGCTCTAATGGGTACCTGCCATAAGTTGGGGAAAAGTAAAAGCGGGTGGTCGTTGTGCTGGCCGCATGACACCCTCGTTAACTGTAGGCCACAGGAACAGATGAACTTTACATCATCTGCCCTATAGACCACAAGGACTGAAAGGGGAACTTGACTTAATGTTTTTATAAAGTAATTGTGTGCAAAAGAATATAATAAATTACAAACAGTATTTTCTTTTTATGAATATGCATGTCCACAGCACAAACATTCGCAAGTAAAACTTTGAAAAATTGAAAAGAAAATGTAAAACAAAAAAAAAAAAAGAAAATTAAAATCAAACTTTTTTTTTCTACCTGAACACGCTCTACTAAGCTACTATTTCATTTCCTAACTAAAAAGTCACAACCATTTTCCCCTGGAGACAAACCTTTACGCATTCATTCAGTACGTCTTTGTCACGTCTGAAAAATTTAATAAAATAAAACTTTTTTTTTCCCATCAGAACAGACCTAACAAAAGAAATCCATAATGGAAAATATGGTTGGATAGTGTGGAAAAAAAATTTAGTAGTCATTTATATAGAAGTGTATTATGGAAAACTTTGAGAAGAGAGTACTTGAATAGCCTTAATAGAGAATGACTGAGTATTAGAAAAGACAAACATAAAGTTTAAAATTAAATATTTTGAGGTGTCTTCTTTCATATGTATATATTTCTTATAAAACTAACAAATATTATTTCGATAGTAAAAGTAAGTCAGTTTACAAGTTGTTTTTCAAGAGAATTTGTTAGTAAATAGCAACCACAAGAGGCATGACATATGGATGTTTAAAATACAACAAAAAAAAGATATATAAGATGATATGTATACATCTTTCTATATACTCTCTCTCTCTCTCTGTCTCTCTTTCTCTGTCTCTCTCTCTCTCTGTCTCTTTTGTTTCTCTGTGTCTTATTCTCGAAAGCTTTATCTCCCTTTCTTACTTTCACTCTAAAAATATCCACGCGATTGATTATATTGAACTTAAAAGAATTTACACAATACGTAAAATGTATGATTATCATTTTCAACTATTTCAAGCAATAGTCATTATTGGTACTTACTGTTTACGTTGATAAATTAAACTACTTAAAAACACAGCCTTTCTTTTCAGCATCGAATCCAAAATATACTGGTAGAAGGTTCTAATCTTCATCATTGGTATTACCAATAATTCACATTGTCTGGGCTAAATCAGCTCTATATGTGTTTAGCTGTGAGATCTTTTTGGGTTGAGGATGAATGCATTACGAAAATTTTCTTTAAGTGGACAACTCGCGATGAGCACAAGGTAAACGGGTTTCACCTCCGATTTGAGGACGTGAACTAACAGGACTGTCAAAGCTGTGGACTTCGATGTTGACTGCAGAGAAGACTTAGAGAGATGCTGGCTAATGTGTAAACTTAGCCCTAGACTGCACAAGATGGAGAGAGATGGTGGCTAATGTGAAAACTTAGCCCTAGACTGCACTAGATAGAGAGAGATGGTGGCTAATGTGTAGACTTAGCCCTAGACTGCACTAGATGGAGATAGATGGTGGCTAATGTGTAGACTTAGCCCTAGACTGCACTAGATGGATAGAGATGGTGGCTAATGTGTAGACTTAGCCCTAGACTGCACTATATGGAGAGAGATGGTGGATAATGTAAAGCTTAGCCCTAGACTGCACTAGATGGAGAGAGATGGTGACTAATGTGTAGACTTAGCCCTAGATTGCACTAGATGGAGAGAGATGGTGGCTAATGTGTAGACTTAGCCATAGACTGCACTAGGTGGAGAGAGATGGTGGCTAATGTGAAGACTTAGCCCTAGACTGCACTAGATGGAGCGAGATGGTGGCTAATGTGAAGACTTAGCCCTAGACTGCACTAGATGGAGCGAGATGGTGGCTAATGTGAAGACTTAGCCCTAGACTGCACTAGATGGAGCGAGATGGTGGCTAATGTGAAGACTTAGCCCTAGACTGCACTAGATGGAGCGAGATGGTGGCTAATGTGAAGACTTAGCCCTAGACTGCACTAGATGGAGAGAGATGTTGACTACTGTGAAGATTTAGCACTAGTCTTCACTTGATGGTGACAAAGAAAGATAAAGACGCTGAATAAACATTGGCTTCAGCTCAGTTAGAAAAGCATTTAGGGCACATGAAAACGTAGTCTACGACATGAACTCACAGTAGTTCTATAATTGAAAGAGGCTAGCATGTGAGGGAGCTCTTTTGGAAAGTCCATTTCTGGGAACCGGAGCTGCAAAGAGCCTCATAATTCCTTTGACAACTGAGAGAGATTTATCTCAGCATACAGACGTAGACCAGGAGCTCTTTATCCTTAGTTCTTTCTGACGTTTCGACAATGTATTTGATTATTCTGGTTTAGTTGTATAAAGCTGATTTAATCTCCCTTGTATATATGAAATGAAGCACTATTTTAACAGAAAACTTGAGACTAAAAAAAAACAACAAATTTTATTCACAAGTATCTTGTGGCTTCAATATAAGTGCAATGGTACATATTTAATATTCATTTCAACAAAAGATGTTGTAGCATTGCCAACTAAATTTCAACTCACTCAAATGTACTTGCTGTAGCCATTTAGTCTCCACACGTGTGTCTTCAGTCACCAGCCGTCACTTCCTGTTTAAATATCGCCAAATGTGTTACAAACTAAAACTAAAAGAAACCCTTCGTTCTCTATATAGCATCTGAGTTTATGTTACACACACTATAAAGTCTATACACACACACACACAAACAAGTTCAACACCATTGTGTTTATATAATTTATTTTCCCATTTTCGTGGTAACCTAACTGCCCTCTTTGTGCAATACTTATATTCAGGGCCGCCGCGAGGTTTGTAGCCGCCTGCGTGCGAAATTTTAAAACTCCGCCCCCCCCCAATACTTTTTCTATGTTTAGATTCGAAATGAACATCATGAAATTTCAAGTATTCGTTGTTGTAGTCGTTGTTTGTTTTTCCGGAACTAATGTTTGGCTTGTATAATTATTCAGCGTTGTAAAAAGTTCTTGCTGGAGATAGATTTTGAGATGCGGCAGGTTTCAGCTCAAGCCGCCAAGGGGTATGTTTCCAGGGCGGAGCGTTTTCAGCTTCAGAAATTCTTTCTACGCTGGACGAACTCTGCTATTTGTACCATAAAAGTGAGTTGACTTTTGAATGACTAGATCTGCTTTCAAGGGTATTCGAATAAACAACAATATTTATATGTAGTAAGTAGATACTAAGAAGAAAAAAAAAACAAATGTGTTGACTGATCTGCTTCTGTAAGCGTCATTCAAAACAAATATTAACAACAATCTGCGAAAATTCAAGGTCAGAAAGGAGTAGATGCCTATAGAAAAACCCGTGGGAAAGTTTCCTAAATAACTTCCATGTACGAATATCTTTTTTTAAAGGATAATGGAATAAATAGAATGTATATAAAATACAATTTTTTTGTATTAAATTAAAAGTTAAAAAAAATAAAGGTAACTTTGGAATAATGATTTGTCCGCCCCCTAAATTCGGCCGCCTGCGTGCAATGCACACTTTGCACAATAGGTAGCGGCGACCCTGCTCATATCTCCCTAAACCAAAATGTCCATCAATCAAAATCAATTCACTTCTTCACCTTGATGCACACTAATACACAGAAACACAGAAACACAGACACTTGTATACGAAAACAGAGACGCAATTATAGCAATAAGGTCAAACCTATGAGCCATTAACTAGATTGAGATGAAATGTGACGCCTCCCCCCCCCTTTACAGAGGCTTCCTAGCGACCGTTTGGGGTCTCCTGAAGCCGTACTTGGCATGAACTGACCTGGACCAAGACATTGACCCTGCACCGAGACCATATCGTTAGATTTCCCCAGGTCCAGGGGATGTCACGAACAACAACTGAATCCAGGACCAGGTCAAACGTTACCGAGTAGTACTCGCATTTATTAGGCTTTTTAAAGTACAAAGGTTATAGACTGTCGTTAAAATATGACTCTCACACTCAAAACAGAAATGTTGTGAGTAAAAATAAAAATTGAATTACTATTATAAAGCCAAAAGAATTTAAAAAAAAAAAACAGAAATAATTTAAAATCAAACAAACAAACGAAATATGAAAATCTCGTGATGAAAATGAAGATAATAGAGTCCTTTGGATTTCTGGTTACCAATTGCTAATTTTGTGACACTATCCTATAATTACATAAAAAGAAAAATTTTGTTACTTTTTGCTATTCTTTAGTTAGTATTTACCATAAATAAAATGCTGCTTTGCCAAAAAAAAAAGTTTTTTTTTTATGAAGCTGATGGTTTGGTACGCTCAGTTTCACTTTCAGAATCATTGACCCAAGACTGTTTCCCTGATAATGTCATTTGACTGTAGTCTCCGATAATTGAGAGATTTGATTATTTTTACTTTTCACCTAATCACAGAGAATGGAAAGGCTAGTTAAAACTGTGTCCGCTCAAAGAGACGCTAGTGGTTGAAATAAGCTTGGCGCACGCTATCAGTGCAGAACGAATCTAACAAGTAGATTGCAATGTTGAAAGTGCCTCTTAAGTTAATCTTTCTACTCCGTTTTGACATTTGTGTTTTTAATGTAAAGATTATTGAGCAAACGCAGGATGGTTTTTGTACTGTAGCGTAGCAATATTGCAATGGGCCCGGGTTCAAGTATATCATCGTACTCCCCCCCCCCCCCCCCGTAATTGTATGCAAATGAAAGGGACAAAAACAGAATTGTAATAAATATTTTAAGCATCAGTCAAATTACAAAGTAACATTTTTATTTCAGAAATATCATTTCATACAATAAATATATAATGGGAATAGGATTTTTTAAAATGTTGTGCCAAACTGTCAAGATGTCATTGTCACATTTCTATCGTTAGAACCGTTTTCGAGATCCAGATTCCACTCCACTGGTTTTCATTTTTTTTAACATATAAAGAGATTGCGACCTGATAAAATGAAGCGTAGTTTTTGTTAATAAAATGCCAAATAGAATGTTGAAATCAGAAAAAGGAAACTAAAATGTAATTACTGATAAAGAAAATAAACAACCCTACAAGTTGGCAATCAAGGACGCTGTCCCTAATTTCTGATTGCGAAGAGATACAGTGAAAGAATCGTGTCTTGATTACAAGCATCATTCCCTGGCAATAGGATTAGGCGAGTAGACAAAAATATCGAATACGGCTACATTAAGGCCATTCTGTCAGCGTCCAATTTTTTATCTCAGAAAGTAATTAAGCACAAAATACAAGATGGGCTGAGAACAGACTGTCTGCTCTGTGAGATTTAATTTAAAACAAAATAAGAATGTGAAAAGAAAACACACAAATAGACGAAAGGAAATAAAAGAACATTAAAAATGAAACCTTATGGTCCAGTGCAGAACCAGTGAGAAAGTAATTTTCGGTCATAGAAGCTTAGATCTGAGATTAATATTACTATCATATACAAACATAGATTGGAAGAAAGATTTATGTACTGGACTATAGTGTGAGTTCATTGCTATTTCTGAAAGTTCACTCTATTATTGGTGACAAAATTAAAAACCAAGTAAATGGGTTCAGGATTTTGGAGAAAAAAAAAAGATGTTTGTTGTTGTGCTCGGATTAATTTATTTATTTCGGGCTCTTTGTTTCCTATTTAATACATCTCCCTCTCTCAGTTAACAGTGGTCAATATATATATATCAAGAGAGCGAGAGAAAGCTAATAAGAGAGACAGAGAATGTATAAATGACGACTGATGTATGTTAACTTACATATTACATTTGTGACATTCTTTTACCCGCATTTACTAACCTGGGGTGCCGGGTTCAAATCCTGATGAAGACAGTAATTTTTAGTTTTGGGATCCTTTGGGGCCTCTGATTACACCCAGCTCTAATGGGTACCTGACATTAGTTAGGGAAAAGTAAAGGCGGTTGGTCGATGTGCTGGCCACATGACACCCTCGTTAACCGTAGGCCACAGAAACAGATGACTTTTACATCATCTGCCCTATAGATCACAAGGTCTGAAAGAAGAACCTTTTTTACTTATAATGAGAGATGTGGATGTTTATATGGATTTAATCCCCTTAATACGTTTAGGCCTTTTTTGTTCTCCCACTTCGCATTCTCGGATCAAGTTGAAATTTTGTATAATCATTAATAGACAATGATAATAAACGGACCAAATCCAATATTTACCCATCAGATTATTCATTACTACTAATTAATTAATTTTATTAAATATATCAGAAAGGGAGCTTAGTTCTGCTATTTCAAAATAAATTACAGTAATTAGCGGTTCTTTCCTTTAGAAAAGATTTGTTTATTTATTTCTTTAATTCATCTCTCTATTTTTGAAATGACTTCTCATTCCATGGTGACTTCAACGTATTTACGGGTTATCTAGTGCAAGCATCTGAACGTTTGTCAATTTGCAATGTGCTTAGTTCTGTCAAAGCTTGTCAAAAGTTATTGCTAGTTAAAAAAAAAAAAGAAAATTAAATTGCTTTCATATTGCATGCCATTCATGCTAAGTGCGTGCTAGTCAATTTTCTTTTATGGAGAATCGAGTGGGCTGGTAACCAAGCGTAACTCAGCGTAAGTATTTAAAAACATCAATTAAAATTGACCCTTCTACGTAACTACTACGTTAGCCTTTTTGTTGTTGTTCAATGATCATCTATCTATCTATCTATCGATCGATCATATTGTGATCTTGCGCTCCCAGATCTGTTTTTTTATGTGTATTTTATAGGCTATAGCTGTTCTGTATATTCTTTTTTATAGGTTAGTGTCAGATTTTATAATTGTACTTCCGCATATTTTTATATGGGTTAGGGCGGGTAGTATAAATAGTTAAATCCAGGCTACATCCTGTGCAGTTGACCAGTGGTCAGTAAAGTATATCTCAGTCTATGTGACAGTTGATGATCTTAGTGATCTGGCGTATGATTATTTAATCTTTGCTATATTTCTGCACCTGGGACGGCCTGCTATTATTACTGCTGATTATAACTGCTGAATATAGCTGCTGAATTTAGTACTGCTGTGTTATTGCTGCTTTAAGCTGTTGCTGTAGATATAGAATAGTGTTATTTTGTTAGTGTAGTGTTGCCTTAGATCTTAGTGAATACTAATAGTAAAGTACTAATTAAGGTGTTCTTGTTTTAGTGCTAGTTATGGGTTGGTTGTAGTAGTAGAATATTGTAAATCTAGACTAGTTTATTGTAGTGTGTTTGTGTAGATCTAGGTCTAGTGATTTGGTTAGATAGTTGGTTTGATCAGTTTGTGTTAGATACTAGATAGTTTGGCTAGTTGGTGTTTGTAGTGGCATAGATTTAGAGGGTTTTAGTCAGTTGCTGGGTTCAGTTGTTTGGGTTTTAGTGTATATATTATATTTTATTATTGAATTATTTTTTTTGGAAATAAAGTTTCATTTTGTCCTATTTAATTTCAATTAAAGTTTGTTCTTGCTTTCATTTAGTTTAGGTTAGTATGTCTGGTTACTTAGGCGACTCTAGCCCCTTGGTCGTAGACTGAGGTGTCACATATTGAGCCCACCCAGTAGCGCAAACATCTGCCTACTGTTATAAAATTTAATGTTGAGCAGAGAATAGGTCCTCTCACTCAGCGCCTGCCTGACATGCTCACAATATGTATGTGTATATGTATGTATATATTGTCCGCCGTCTAAGTCTGTTCATCTTTCTTTCTTTTCCTTTTTCAATTTCTAGAGCCTCATATACCTCCACTCTGACCTCCTCGATTCATCCACCAATTTTGTGGCTAAATATGTAGTTAGCAGCTGAGGGTGCGTAACCACGGGAAATTCTGCATTCCTCAAGAATCCTCGGACTAAAAGACAAGCCAGATAGATAGATAGATAGATATAGATAGATAGATACATAGATAGATAGATAGATAGATAGATAGATAGATTTTGATTTTGGGCACATCGGCACAATTTAGGCCATGTCGTGCCTGCGGTCCCTCAAAGGCCACTCTCCCTCCACACAACAAGGGCCAAATTCCATACAGTCAAATCATTAAAATCAAGGTCTATTCACAGTTAAAATAGTAGAGGTAGTAAAAATTTAATAATTTGGTAAAAATCTAATGTAAATAGTACATGTCTACAGAATTCATAAATCAGATCTTCGTAGACAACCCCACTTCCCGGATAAAGCCCATTACCTTCCCAGGGTCGACATTATTGAATAGTGTTTTTAAATTAGTGGCTCTAAAATATTTTTCCCTGACATCCTGGTATCTGGGGCAGTCGATGAGGATATGTTCCACGGTGAGGCGAGAGTCACAATACTCACGAAGTGGGGGTTCTTCTTTCTTCAGCACAAAAAAGTGCGTGATGTAGGTGTGGCCAATCCTAAGTCTGTACATGGTCGTGCTACCACGCCTTATCAGACCCTTAGATGTGGACCGCCACCTGACATCCGCCACAATCTGCTTGAGTTTATTGTGAGTCTCAGCCTCCCATCGGTCCTGCAACTCTTGGTAGGTGGCAGAGGCAATATTTTGTCTCAGGTCCGAGCAGGGAATTTGGGTTCCTGACACCGCATGATTTAGGGCTATATTTGCTTCTCTGTCTGCGGCTTCGTTTCCCTCAATGCCCACATGGGAGGGGACCCAGATGAAGGTGACATCCCTATGGTCGGCTGTTCTTTGGTCCAACAGCTTCAGGCTCTTATGTACCAATGGAATGTCAGTCTTTATCCGCCCCAAAGCTTGCAATGCAGATGTGGAGTCGGAGCAGATTATAAATTTCCTTCTTTCTGATGCTTTGACAGCCATAAGTGCAAGCGATATTGCATGCAATTCGGCCGTAAAGATGGAGTAGATGGATGGATGGATGGATGGATAGATAGATAGATAGATAGATAGATAGATAGATAGATAGATAGATAGATAGATAGATAGATAGATAGATCAGGGTCTCAAATTTTAATTAAAGTCTGGATAATTATTATACATTAGTACAATTAATAAAGGGAACGCTGCAGCTCATTTCAGAGACCTTGTAACAATGTTACATTTTGGCTTACATAAATGTATCAGCCCTGTAAAAAGAAACTGACTTTCTTTGCCGCCAAAATAAAGAGTGTCTGTAAATATGGACAAAAATTAAATACTTCCCGAAGCTAATTCCTGCATCTCAAGACGTGTAAGGGTTTACTTCATTGCTCTCCTCATATTCCATGCTAATGGCAGAAATGTCTAATGGGTAAGCTAATGTGGCTATCGCCATATCGAAAGTAAAACATCTGGAGATATAACAACTTTTGTTCTCTGGCCATTGGCACTCACTGGCGTTACTAGAAGCAGACCAAAAGTGGAAAGACGTCTCTTCAACTGCGCCCGCGCTCCCCCACCCACCCCTCAACGTCAAAAGCCGTCTAACCCGTTTAATGCGCTCACTTTCTTCGACCTTCAGCACTGGACGGTTGCTGTCTGATCAGACCTGTCCTCACGTCTGCCCGGATCAGATATGTCTCCGGAGTTGATAGCTCGGCATGCATGAGCTGAGGCGCTATCTTAAAGGAGAAGTGTGTGTGTGGGGGGGGGAGGATGACGAGGTCGTGAAGAGGTGATGCTAATAGAGAGAGGCATGGAGGAGGAAGAGATAGGGTCGAATACCGGGAAGACAAGGAGGGGTTAGGTCAATGATGTTGCGCCGGCACGTATTAGGTAAACTTTGCCCACAGTACTGGAAAAGGTGTGTGTGTGTGCGTGTGTCTGTAGTGTATGTGAGTAGTGCAGAAAGGAAGTATCTAAACAAGTTGAGTAGTCTTTCCCTTTCACAACAATAAGTTATGTTCACAGGCCAATATATATTATACCTAGACTGGACTTGGAGACCTCAAACACTACACAAAAATGTGAAAACCGTTTTAAAAAGCTGAAACAAGTCGTTGTTTTGTAAAGTAGATATGAGAAGGAAAGTTATTGTAATTTTCAACCCTAACCTATGTAATTGAACACCGAAAATAAAATTAATCTCGTGTCATAGTTAATTATTATTTTGCAATTTATAGATACATAATCCTGATTCTAGATCTAAAAAGATCTATATAATCAATCAATTTAAATGTAAAAACTATATATAATATTATAAGATTATTAAAATCAACAGATTTGAACTATTTAAATCTAAAATTTACAAAACGTTGTTTCAATGGAAACTAAATGGAAATGGCTTTACATCACAGATTTGCGCAAATATGAGTTTTTTTATTAATATTAATAATATCTCATTCTTTTAAAATCCGCAAAAATGGTATTACGTAATTTCTAAACTTTGAAAACTAAATATATTACTTTTCTAAGACAGAAAAGATCGATTTTCCTAAATTCGGGGCGACTTCCCATACAGCCTTTAAAAGAGTTTGGTACTTAAAAAAATGTATATATATCTGTGATTTTATCGGATAAGAAATTGTTTCCGTTTTCCAGTCTAGGTAGAATATATCTCTAGGTCTGTGGTTATGTTAAGTTTAGTTGACTTTAAGAACCTCTCTATTGCGATTTACTGTCCGATAATTATAAAAAATATTTTTCAAAATCATAAATAAGTTAATACAAATTAAGCATATAAAGTGTTCTACGGGGCAGATGATGTACAGTTCACAAGTCTCGTTTCTGTGCCTTTGGTTAACGATGGTGTTATGTTGCCAGAACAACGACCAACGACAAACCGCCTTTATTTTTCTGTAATAAATGGCTGGTACCCAGGCGTGGTAGCTGAATGGTGAAGCGCGGGACTTCTGAACCGGTGGTCCCGGGTTAGAATCCTGGTGAAGTCTGTGATTTTTATTTTCGGGATCCAGATATAAAATAAAGCAATGTAGGTACAAAAGAAGTTCAGAATGTTTGATAGTTTGGGACCTGTTGCGTTTCGAGAGATGTTCTTTTCCCCTTGCCACTTCTAGTAGCATCTCAAACAATAGCCACAACCTACTCAACGAATCCCAAACGACTTCTGTACTGTGAGCTGTGTGCAGGAAGCGCTCCCATGAAGGTCAATACAAGCGCTATAAAGACACTCTCAAGAGGTCCTTTAAGGAATGCGATATCGACATAGGAAATGAGAAATGTGGTCATCTTCGATCACGAAGGAGGATATATATATATATATATATATATATATATATATACTAAACGAATTATTCGTCACTTTACAGGCAGTTTTTGACGTATTTAGAGAACAAATAGAACAAAAGATGCATCACTAAACCTATGATTGAAAATCCATCTTTGACCTATATATTTTGACACATAACACTGACAAAGACGTATTCTGTGAAGAATTTTTTAAAAAGTGAACAATGAAACGTGTATGGTACTATTCTTCTCCGTGTGGTAATCATGCTAGAGGGTC
>JAZGLO010002049.1:40000-51079 GCA_036873155.1 Biomphalaria sudanica
TAATAGGTCATGGATAAATTTTTCTAGCCTTATTCAAGCTTTGTTTAAATATAAAAAAAGAAGCTTTTTAAATTTCTATCGCAACATATAAAACCCTTCTATCCTATTGGAGAATACTGCTGGTACTTTTACGAAACTTGCAAACCTCTCCTGTTATTAGGATGTATCAAATAATTCCACGTTCACTTCAAATCCCCTATCTCCACAACCCAGTGTCATCAACAATCTGTATCATGCCTGTAGGGCAATATGAAGCAGCAGTGCGGAGTGCGGAGCAGCAGTGCGGAGAGCGGAGCAGGAATGTGGAGCAGCAGTGTGGAGCAGCAGTGTGGAGCAGCAGTGTGGAGCAGCAGTGTGGAGCAGCAGTGTGGAGTGCGGAGCAGCAGTGCGGAGAGCGGAGAAGCAATGTGGAGCAGCAGTGTGGAGTGCGGAGCAGCAGTGCGGAGCAACAGTGTGGAGCAGCAGTGTGGAGTGCGGAGCAGCAGTGTGGAGCAGCAGTGTGGAGTGCGGAGCAGCAGTGTGGAGCAGCAGTGTGGAGTGCGGAGCAGCAGTGTGGAGCAGCAGTGTGGAGTGCGGAGCAGCAGTGTGGAGCAGCAGTGTGGAGTGCGGAGCAGCAGTGTGGAGCAGCAGTGTGGAGTGCGGAGCAGCAGTGTGGAGCAGCAGTGTGGAGTGCGGAGCAGCAGTGTGGAGCAGCAGTGTGGAGTGCGGAGCAGCAGTGTGGAGCAGCAGTGTGGAGTGCGGAGCAGCAGTGTGGAGCAGCAGTGTGGAGTGCGGAGCAGCAGTGTGGAGCAGCAGTGTGGAGTGCGGAGCAGCAGTGTGGAGCAGCAGTGTGGAGTGCGGAGCAGCAGTGTGGAGCAGCAGTGTGGAGTGCGGAGCAGCAGTGTGGAGTGCGGAGCAGCAGTGTGGAGCAGCAGTGTGGAGTGCGGAGCAGCATTGTGGAGCAGCAGTGTGGAGTGCGGAGCAGCAGTGTGGAGTGCGGAGCAGCAGTGCGGAGAGCGGAGCAGCAATGTGGAGCAGCAGTGTGGAGCAGCGTGCTACGTTCCATAGGACAAACTACAAAAGTCTACAGCTGTGGAGTAGCTTGCTGGAAGAAGCACCAGTCTAATGCATCCTGCCTTGCAGTAAACTATTATTATCTGGGTGTAAAACCGAAGATTCTAAATCACACAAAAGACACTCACATAGAAGACACTAAATCACACAAAAGATACTCACAAAGAAGATACTTAATCACGTAATACTGATTATGGAAACAAACACAGTAAGATTCAAAATAATCGAATCAGTTTGGGCTTTTTTTTAAGGGCAACAAATCAATCTTATTGTAACGTCAGCGTCCTTGGACCTTTCTTTTCTCTTCCTCACGGTGATCCTTTATCACCTGGTGGTCTACAAGAAATCGCCTATTTAGGCAGGATGACTTGGCATTGACTATTCATGAGCCATTTGTAACTCCAGGAACGGTCGTTTCTAAGTTAACCAGCATAGTTTCTAGTTTAGCATGATCTCCCTCTGTCCACACTGTCACACAGGGGCCGAGAGATTTATAAGGAAGATTAAAACGGTTATTATTTCCCTTCACTTGCACAAGTGAAATGGTTATCTGCGCCTATACAATCGTTTTCTCTCTCACCTTGCCACAGATGACAGATAGATAATAAATCTTATGTTCCAATAATATTTCCAAAAGTGTTATCGATTCTAGCGTTGTTTATTTGAGATTTGCGATATAAGTTATTAAAGCTGCTAACGTCTCTCCATTCATGGACACATTTGCATGTTGCTAGTAAAGCACTGAAGTAACACAGAGTTGAAATAAAGTTGCTTTGATTTGTATTCCTTTAAGCTCGCTTGCAGAAAAGGATACACGAGTTCAGGTGAAAAAAGAATTACACTTGCATTATTTAAATATTAATATAACTGACTATATACATTTTCTAAACAAAACTTATACTTGGTCCCGCAGGATCACATATATTCCTGCTTATTGTCCTGTACGGGACAAAACAGTAAACTTACAACATGTTAAAAATGAAAAAAAAAATATTGTCACGGATCGCTAGTCTTTCGGTGTGAGCTTTTAAGGAAGAGTACCGTTAAATCGCTGTCATATAATCGTACCGTTAAATCGCTGTCATATAATCGTACCGTTAAATCAGGGTCATATAAGCGTACCGTTACATCGCGATCATTTAAGCGTACCGTTAAATCGCTGTCATATAAGCGTACCGTTAAATCGCGGTCATATAATCGTACCGTTAAATCGCTGTCATATAATCGTACCGTTACATCGCGGTCATATAAGCGTACCGTTAAATCGCGATCATTTAAGCGTACCGTTAAATCGCGGTTATATAAGCGTACCGTTAAATCGCTGTCAAATCTCAATATTACAAAACGCATTTTTTCTTGGCTATGTGCATTACCATATAAAACAAAGTGAACTAATTACGACCAAATGATCAACTAAATGGCACATTGACTAACCGTGTTGTTATCGACAAATAATAATTGTGAAACGTTTCAACTTGATCCGAGATTGGGATGTAGGATAATGTAAAGTTCCCCCTTTCAGACCACCACGTGATCTCTAGGGTAGATGATGTAAAGTTCCCCCTTTCAGACCGTGTGATCTCTAGGGTAGATGATGTAAAGCTCCCCCTTTCAGACCGTGTGATCTCTAGGGTAGATGATGTAAAGCTCCCCCTTTCAGACCATGTGACCTCTAGGGCAGATGATGTAAAGTTCATCTGTTTCTGTGGCTTACGGTTAACGAGGGTGTCATTTGGCCAGTACCAATTTGAGGTGGGTGAACTCAGTTTCGACCAAAAGATTCCGAAATTTAAATTCCCAGTCTTCACCAAGATTTCAACCCGGGACCTCCGGTTTAGAAACCAAACGCTTTACAGCTCAGCCACAGAAGTGGGAGAAATAACGTGTAAAAGATTCTGACCAGATGGACAGACAAACAGACGGAATGACTTAATATAAGCTTAATAATGAGCTGTTGACGTAAAGAAAGAACCATGATTTATGGCCTTAACTTCCTATTATATGCTCTCAAAAACCTGTCTCTAGATTGTAACCTAATTCATCCTTCGAACATTCTTTGGAATGTTTCTTTTTATCTGCTGGCAAGCACATTTCTGTACACAACAAGTGTTCAAAGTCATTGACCTCTGAAGTTTGGCCACCCACTATTTTGACCTTATCACGTTTGCTGGATGCAATGTGCAGTCCAGCGTGACATTGATTTACATTTCCGATTAAATGTATGCTAAATGTTGAGAAAGCAAACACGACAATATGATATGATGTGATTTTTCCAGAAACGTTGGAGTCATAATCTAAACTGCCTACTTCTGCTTGATAAATGTAAAGTTTGACAAAGTACATCTCTGATAAGTATCATCTGCTGAACATTTAATACATTTATCTTAGCATAGATAGTATTATTAAGTATTGGAAATGTCATGGAGAAAAATAAATTAGCCTTTTGATGTATCCGGTGTACAATAGAAAGGACGTGTCGGTAAGCTATGAGTTCTTTTCTTAAGGGTTTAGGATTTTTTTGCACTTTTTAGCCCCACAGAAATAAATCTTCTAAGGTCTAATGGGAAACTAATTTAAATATGGAGGAAACATTAGACTTTCACTCTGTGACAGCATATTCATTTTAAACAAAAGGTCAACAAACTAGTGGTAATAAAGTAGCTGTCATACGAAGATCGATTCCCAACCACCAAGATATTGTTAAAACTAGATCCCAATTCTTTTTGAATTAGATGACAATAGAAAAGTTCGAATCAGCGTTCTTGACATTGGTTAGTCTATAAATGAAAATGTTACCACTGAGCAAATGTATCTAGAAAACAGAGAGAAAAAAAGAAATAGACACTGCTGACACTGGAGTTAGGATCTAACATAACCTTATAGCGGGTTTTGATCTGAGCTAAACAGCAGAATGGTCAACTCACAGTCAAGTCTGTTTGTTCTGACGGAAGCCTCAGAGCTCAAATAAAACTCAACTGACCTTACTGACCTAGAGATATGTTCATCCCAAAGAGATCAGACTAACAGATACCATTGTAAAATCAGGACATTTGAAACATTTGTCTATATTGACTCTATATCTATTTCTTAGTACCTTGAAGTCCAGACACTTTACCATAGAATATCAAGGGGAAACATAATTGGAACGGTATAGATTTGAGAAGAAGTAATCTAGTTGATTTTGTACTTCAAAGTCTCTTTCCTTCGATATTACTTAATAAAGAAAACAAAAAAATAAACTAAAACAACAACAACAACAACAAATAAATATACATTTTTAGAAAAAAAAACACCATTCATTATACATCATACAATCACTCATTGAGTGATTATGTTTCTCTTATAAACTTAAGACGCAAGAAAGAAACATTGTTATACCCGTCACTTTCCTTTCACAGCCAACCCCTTTTTCCCGAGAAAGAATCCTGCTTTTGGGAATGGTTTTAAAGAATTATAAAATAGGACTTAAGATCTAGTCGATGCGCACAATTTTCCTACACATGAATCTATTAAACTCTTGAATCAATAATGGCCTACATGCGGAAATACTTCAAGACGTATTGTCCAGTCAAGATAAACATTTTCTCTTTCTCCTTTTCAAAAATTATAACAGTCAAACTAGAGGGTTTTTTTTTCAGTGTGGCCAACCATCTTGCAATTCTTTTCTCAATAATATACAGCGACTGACGAGTGTCTAGGGAAATTGCTAAAGCCGTTTACGAGATAAATGTCCAAGCTTTTGAATTTTGAGCTCACCTGGTTCCATGAAGTTATAACGTAGATAGAGGTGTATAAAAAAAAGCAATGTCTTCTACAACAGCAATAACACCATAGTGTACAAATAGTTTTGTCGCAATTCAAATGTTGGAAAAATGCAAAGAATGGATTTTTTGTTTCCTTTTAGTTTAAACCAATAATACACCTCGGTCATTTCTATTGATAGAATCAGTCATCGATTAGAGGCCTAAGAGAGGAGTATTTCAATTGTTAAACGCATCGATTACTTCAAATCCTTTTGGGAATAAAAATGTTCTTCTGATTGACAGAAAAAAGTGTTTTTGAACACAGCGCATACACACAAGACGAACTGTGTGACGATTGCTTAGAGACTTAACACTAGCTACAAGGCAGTACAAGGCTACTAGAAATACACGATCCAGTCTTTCCCACTTATATCGTCTATTGTAAAGCTTACATATCACTAAAGATGTAAAAAAGAAAGAGCTTTTCAAATAACTTCACAATAAGTTATATATATAAACTCAAACTTAGCAAACTAAAGACTAAAGCGATATGAAATAGTAAAAAATAGTTTTAAAAAAATCAGTTTAAACAAAATATACTAAATACTTTGATAAATGATTCCAAAAATGTGTTTTTGCTTGTATTGAAAGAAAGGAAAATGTTTTTGAGACGAGAAGCGGATAAAAATACTTTCAATAGACTTGAATGAGATTAAATTCAATATTTTAAAGCTAGCAAATCAAGCGGCTTTATTTATGGCTAAAAATTTTACACGACTTAGAAAACAAAACCAATTTTTTGAGACAGATATATTGACTGAGAATTAGTTTTGAAAAATAGAGTTAAATATTAATATACACATTACAATTAGCTCGATATTAATTCGGAATCTAATATCAAATGCTCTCTTGTGAAAGTGTGCAATTTAAAGTTTATTCTAATAAAACTACATTAAATAAACATGTACAATACGGAATGTGTGCCCGATGGCATTAACCGCTCGGCCCCATAACAAGAGGGATTGAATTCAGATCCCGATGAAGACAAAGAATTTTCTCAAGCTGAGCTGTGTTTGCTTCACGCCAAAAGGCAGCACGGAAAACTTCTTCCATATACCCCTCCCCATACCCACATCAGAGAATTTGCAAGAGCGTACAGAGTATGCTGTGCCTTGAAACACCCACTATGTAACAACAATTGTAAACAAATGTATGTGGCCTAGTATAAAAAAGAACTCAATAATCTTCTATGATGAAAGTATTCCTTGCTTTACTTAATGAAGTCTACGTAACGTCCTCTAAAATGTAAGGCCACATCTTGCTTGTCCAACCAGCCAATGCCTCGGGGCAATCAGAGCAAGCAGAGCGATGGACCGGTGTGGCTTCCATCGAAGACGAACGCCTGACCCCCGGGGGGGAATGGGGCATCTCGTATTGACCTGTTCTGGGCAGACTCCCGCCTTTTTCTGCTTGGCATACGTCGGAACTAATCGCTTTTTTCTAATAGCTTGACACACAAGTAGGTGTCACGTAAGGACAGTTGACCTTGTGCAGTTTATGTTCCTGCTCTCGCAATTTTCCCTAGCTGAGAAAATATTTTTGTCCTTTTTCTTGTCTAATGTTGAACACAAGACTGCACTTTCATTCCAATCTATTTGCAATGATGCGTATACATTGCAGGTCAGGTGTTAAGCTGTTATTTGTTAACATGGACAGATGTTTGAAATGTATGTGCAGATAAAAGAGAATATATATATATGAATATATAAATGGCTCGATCTGTTATGAAAATATTATGTTTTTGAACAAAACAAGAACAATGCAATTTTAAGAAGTTCCAAAATCTAATTGTAAGCTTGAAAGCTCTGAAATCAACAGATGTAAGTAGATTATATATTTGAGAGTGACAGAGTATTTGCACAGCCTCACTGCACCTGTATAACTTCAACAAGTGAAATGAAATTTAGAGAACAATTGATGTGTCTTCATTATTAAGGGCTGCAAATGGATTTTTTTTTTAAGCCGCACATTTCCTTTTAATTTCTGCTAGCATTACACATGGGCTACGCCCGTAGATTTTTTCAAAGAATATGTATTGTTTTTTAAATGGACCCCCAACCCACCCACAATATTTGTTCCGTACTGCCAATACAATAGCACAAACTTTTAACGATTCTATTAAACTTACATTTTAAGTTCGTGAATTGTAGGATCTGTTCGATATCACATTCCTTGAAAGAGCTTTTGAGAGTTGTATTGACCTCCCTGCTTTCTTGCACACAACTCCCCGTACAGAAGTTGTTTGGGAAGGCGATTGTCTGGCATGCGGACTACATTCACGGCTGGGAAGCACTAGCTCTCGATCGCTCCTCATGGCGTGTAGCTGTGAGTCTCGGAGTCTCAAGACTTGAAGCAAGAAGAGTGGCCAGGGTGAAAGAGCGCCGAACCAACAAAAAGCTGAGAGAAGAAGCAGGCCAGGCTGACCAAACCCACCCATTCCACGTATGCGCCGGCTTTTTAAAGCGAGGATGGACTTTACAGTCATCTTCGAGTCCATAGGATATGCGAAATGTGTTCATCTTCAATCACAAAGGAGGCGCTATATAGTATCTGTGACGTTACTTTGCGACTTCCCTCTCTTCTTCTATCTCCTTCTTCTCTTTCTCTGGAGCCCTCGCCACTCTCTTTTACACACCTTTGACTTGAACCGGAACGACTTATTTTAAACTCCTAACCCCCTGCCATCGCACATACATTGTGACGTGAATTCTAGTATCACTCTTCTCTCTCTCTCCTCCCTCTTGCTCTACCTCCCACAACAAGAAAGTACGTCTTATATACAGTCTCTGTCTTTTCTCTCGATTCTCATTTTACTTTTGAAATATATAATTTACTCATTACGGCCGGTACCACCTCCTGCAGTTGTTTTTGTTTGTTATACACCCTGCACATAGTGACGGTCTCCCACATCGTCTTGAAACTTGAAACTTGATAGTAATAGGTAAACTCTTAGGGGCGCGCTAGCTGATTGGTTAAGTACTCGGCTTCCGAAGCTGGGCGAGAATATCGGTGAAAACTGGGATTTTTAGGGCGCCCCTGAGTCCCCCCCCCCAGCTTTAATGAGTACCTAACTTTAGTTGGTGAAACTAAAGGCGGTTGGTCGTTGTGCTGGACAGGATTTGTTTGATCTCGTTCTTCTTCTTGTTCTTTTCTTGCAAGCGGGTTTTGAAATCTTTTGTCACTGATCATTGCTAGCTGCAGTAGGAGTCATTGTAACTTGTGCTATTGAGTCTCTAGTTGACGTTTGGAAGCGTCTTCTGCAAGAAAATAATCATCTATTTCATATTTAAGTTACTTATTAAAAAAAACCAACTTAAGTGTTCTATTTTTTTAATTTACTTATTTCGAAATATGCAGATAAGTGCATTTTCATATTTCTATCTTATAAATGTCCACATGAAGAGATGCAGTGTCAGTCAAAAGTTCAATTCAACAAAAATATTTTAAAAACAAAAAGGTAAAAAAATATTCACTGTAATTATCTTGAATTAAGTGACGAAATCGTCTAGAATGAAAGGTCTCTTTCAAATTATAGTCTTCAGACGCGTTTGGTTGAGACGTCTCCTGGAGGTAAATTATTAGGTGTCATGTCATCAGCAATACATTTCTTTCTTTTTTTTAAAAATATCTTTAAAATTATAGACGTTCCTTCAAAGTAGAAGATAATTACGCCTTACGAGTATCTGTGTCTTAATCGAGTCGTGCATGTTAATTATATACAATCGGCTAGGTCAATGGCTTTCATGGCTGATTCAGGCAACCCGGTCGATGCGCTTAGGGCACGATAAAAGAAAGAGCTCTTGTGCGAATGTGTTCTAGCGTCTGGAATAAGAAACGTTCCTTTGTGTTTTTGTTTTTTTAATATTACATTTTATTATTTAGACATAAAAAGATTCTTAAATATCAAGTAAAGGCATGCCTAAAAAAATCACCCAACAGAGATTTTAGGCTCGGACGCCGGACAGTGTACCACTACGTCATACAAAGTAAATATGGTTGCTAGTATTAGTATTACAAGTATTTTTAATTTAGTTCAGTTATGTCCACCCTAATTCAACCTACGGGACATTTTTAATTTCTGACATTCATGTCGCGAGCCACATCAACGAAAAGATTTTTAAAAAGTAAAAAAAAAATTGATCTGAAGTGACATCTAATTAACATGAAATGTGACATACATTGTAGCAAGTCTTACCACCAGCTAATTTTCTTCTCTCTTCTTGGTAAATATTCCCATAGATACTCACATCTCTTGGTGTAGTTTAAAAAAAAAAGAAGCCAAGAATGCCGTCATTTTTTTTATGCCGTTAATAAATTGTTTATTTGTTGTTTTGTTGTCAACAGCCACACCTTGTCGGTCAAACAAATTGGCTTTCTATCATGATCCACAAAAAAGTAAAGATCCGATCAATTTCACTTGCAGATTTTACATTCAGAGTGCCATCTCATAAACGCAGATTTAAGTTTAGAATTTATACTTTGTAGTAGTACACCCGGCTATGTAGCATTGTTTGAGAATTCAGACATTGTCTAAAGTAAAGACTAATACAAAATTATAACATTAAAAACGCATTGTGTCAGATCAACACATTCAAATCGTAATATCTAAACATCGTTGTCATCTGGCACTCAAACATATATCATCACATCTGGCTTAAAAGTATCGTATCACCCCTACTCATCAAATAATATAGACAAGTATTGTTACAGACAGGTCATAATAGTTTCTGAAGCCAAACGACACCAATTGAAATAACAGTCAAAATGAAATCGAAGGAAAACATGTTTTTTTAGAGGTAAATATTGTCGTGACCTAGTTTTAGAGATAATGTTAGTTTTATAAAAAAATAAAATGTGTATTGGTTTTAGACGTAGTCAGAAAGACGAATGACGTTGCAGAATACGGGTACATGAGAGGAGAAGAATATGGCTCTAGGGCTTGTAGAAAAATGGATAGTGAATAGACTGCTTATTGAAACGACAAGACGATCACCCCCATCTGTAAATAAATAAAAACATAAATAAAAAATAAACATCAGCCTTCAGAAGTTATTTGAAGTATTTATAATTGTTGTGTCCCTTGGATGTTTTCGGATTTTTCATTTTAAATAATGAAATAGTATCAAACATACAACACACCAAATCTAAGCCAGGACAATTCATACATCATATACTTACTCTATGACAAGGGAACCCCTCTCCTACCACCGAATATATTAATATTTTATTCTTTAAAGCGCAGCGTCCAGGTGCGAAATGATTTGAAAGCAGGTGTTTTTGTTTGTTATGGAGAGAGTGTTTTTTTGGGAAGACTGATGTCGATATTTGTTTTAGATGCCAAATAAGGTAGAGCATTATTGGTTTGATAAACATTCGTTTGATTTAAAGTATGTTTTACACTTTTGTTTATTTAACTCATTAAAGGCTGTCGTATGCTAAATTGCATGTTAAGTACTTTATTGAAAGACTGTAGCTTGCCTGGAATCGTCTATCGTTTCCTAACTAAACATATATACAGCCACAGAAATATTAAACAATCCAGCAAGCAGTGATGTCGTGAAACGACCCGCAGTCACATAAACAATATATCTTTTTATGTCTCAACGTTTGAAAGTGTGCAGCTGTTCATTTCAGATATGGTTTGGTCTAAGCGATCTCATATAATGGTCTGTGCTCTTTATAATCGATATCAAGTTTCGATCTTTAAATATCTTTTGTTACGAGGAGACATTTCTAATCAAATCTTTAATCTATAGATTGCCTTTTTACTTTTGTAATTTCTCATTCGAACATTTCCTTTTTCCAAATTGTAGAGAGCACTTGATCAACGTTTTAGGTCGGCCTCAAAAAAAAAAAAACTCGTTCGCAATGAACCTGGTTGAAACTTCCCATCATGAACCTGGTGGAAACTTCCGATCATGAACCTGGTGGAAACTTCCCATCATGAACCTGGTGGAAACTTCCCATCATGAACCTGGTGGAAACTTACCATCATGAACCTGGTGGAAACTTCCCATCATGAACCTGGTGGAAACTTCTTCCATCATGAACCTGGTTGAAACTTCCCATCATGAACCTGGTTGAAACTTCGCATCATGAACCTGGTGGAAACTTCCCATCATGAACCTGGTTGAAACTTCCCATCATGAACCTGGTTGAAACTTCCCATCAGTACACATCTGAAGTTTCATTCACGTGATCTGTTTAGTGTCTGAAGTAATTC
>JAZGLO010002051.1:0-42380 GCA_036873155.1 Biomphalaria sudanica
GTTAAAAACAAGAGACAAAGCCTTACAAAGGAAGATAAAAACAAGAGACAAAACCTTACAAAGGAGAACAGAACAAGAGACAAAGTCTTACAAAGGAAGATAAAAACAAGAGACAAAGCCTTACAAAGGAAGATAAAAACAAGAGACAAAGCCTTACACAGGAGAACAAAAACAAGAGACAAAGCCTTACAAAGGAAGATAAAAACAAGAGACAAAGCCTTACAAAGAAAGATAAAAACAAGAGACAAAACCTTACAAAGGAGAACAGAAACAAGAGACAAAGCCTTACAAGGAATAAAACAAGAGACAAAGCCTTACAAGGAGAAAAAACAAGAGACAAAGTCTTACAAAGGAAGATAAAAACAAGAGACAAAGCCTTACAAAGGAAGATAAAAACAAGAGACAAAACCTTACAAAGGAGAACAGAAACAAGAGACAAAGCCTTACAAAGGAGGATAAAAACAAGAGACAAAGTCTTACAAAGGAAGATAAAAACAAGAGACAAAGCCTTACAAAGGAGGATAAAAACAAGAGACAAAGCCTTACAAAGGAGGATAAAAACAAGAGACAAAGCCTTACAAAGGAAGATAAAAACAAGAGACAAAGCCTTACAAAGGAAGATAAAAACAAGAGACAAACCTTCAAAGGAGAACAGAAACAAGAGACAAAGCCTTACAAAGGAGGATAAAAACAAGAGTCAAAGTCTTACAAAGGAAGATAAAAACAAGAGACAAAGCCTTACAAAGGAAGATAAAAACAAGAGACAAAGCCTTACACAGGAGAACAAAAACAAGAGACAAAGCCTTACAAAGGAAGATAAAAACAAGAGACAAAGCCTTACACAGGAGAACAAAAACAAGAGACAAAGCCTTACAAAGGAAGATAAAAACAAGAGACAAAGCCTTACACAGGAGAACAAAAACAAGAGACAAAGCCTTACAAAGGAGGATAAAAACAAGAGACAAAGCCTTACACAGGAGAACAAAAACAAGAGACAAAGCCTTACAAAGGAAGATAAAAACAAGAGACAAAGCCTTACACAGGAGAACAAAAACAAGAGACAAAGCCTTACAAAGGAGGATAAAAACAAGAGACAAAGCCTTACACAGGAGAACAAAAACAAGAGACAAAGCCTTACAAAGGAAGATAAAAACAAGAGACAAAGTCTTACAAAGGAAGATAAAAACAAGAGACAAAGCCTTACAAAGGAGGATAAAAACAAGAGACAAAGCCTTACAAAGGAAGATAAAAACAAGAGACAAAGCCTTACAAAGAAAGATAAAAACAAGAGACAAAACCTTACAAAGGAGAACAGAAACAAGAGACAAAGCCTTACAAAGGAGGATAAAAACAAGAGACAAAGCCTTACAAAGGAGGAAAAAACAAGAGACAAAGTCTTACAAAGAAAATAAAAACAAGAGACAAAGCCTTACAAAGGAAGATAAAACAAGAGACAAAACTTACAAAGGAGAACAGAAACAAGAGACAAAGCCTTTCAAAGGAGGATAAAAACAAGAGACAAAGTCTTACAAAGGAAGATAAAAACAAGAGACAAAGCCTTACAAAGGAGGATAAAAACAAGAGACAAAGCCTTACAAAGGAGGATAAAAACAAGAGACAAAGCCTTACAAAGGAAGATAAAAACAAGAGACAAAGCCTTACAAAGGAAGATAAAAACAAGAGACAAAACCTTACAAAGGAGAACAGAACAAGAGACAAGCTTACAAAGGAGGATAAAAACAAGAGTCAAAGTCTTACAAAGGAAGATAAAACAAGAGACAAAGCCTTACAAAGGAGATAAAACAAGAGACAAAGCCTTACACAGGAGAACAAAAACAAGAGACAAAGCCTTACAAAGGAAGATAAAACAAGAGACAAAGCCTTACACAGGAGAACAAAAACAAGAGACAAAGCCTTACAAAGGAAGATAAAAACAAGAGACAAAGCTTACACAGGAGAACAAAAACAAGAGACAAAGCCTTACAAGGAGGATAAAAACAAGAGACAAAGCCTTACACAGGAGAACAAAAACAAGAGACAAGCCTTACAAAGGAGATAAAACAAGAGACAAAGCCTTACACAGGAGAACAAAAACAAGAGACAAAGCCTTACAAAGGAGGATAAAAACAAGAGACAAAGCCTTACACAGGAGAACAAAAACAAGAGACAAAGCCTTACAAAGGAAGATAAAAACAAGAGACAAAGTCTTACAAAGGAAGATAAAAACAAGAGACAAAGCCTTACAAAGGAGGATAAAAACAAGAGACAAAGCCTTACAAAGGAAGATAAAAACAAGAGACAAAGCCTTACAAAGGAAGATAAAAACAAGAGACAAAGCCTTACAAAGGAAGATAAAAACAAATCTAAGAGAAAGTTAACAAGACAAAAAATACTTTTAAAAAATTAATGCTTATATTTCTTGTAGTTGTATCAATTAGTTTGGATCAGTCATATCATTAAATTACAATAGATCTAGAGTAATAATAATAAATCTTTGTGATTACAAATATTTTGCCTATTGTTTTTGTTTATTGCAATCTCATGCTTTTAGCTTTCTCACTACGCTATCACTAGTCTGGACCTGTTGGAAAGTGTGGGGGGGGGGGGTATTTCGGGGATTGTTTTTTAAATGCATTTATATTAGAAAAAAAAGATGAAGGACCAGAATTCGAGCTTGAGCGCTAAAGCTTCCTCAGCCTCCTCAAGCTAATATGCTAACCACTGTGCCAGGGAAGTGCTTATGAAAATATAAGGTTTTATAGTTATCTATTGTTAGTTTCAAACTTTTCTCTCTACAAAGTATAAAGGGGACTAATTAAACTTATACCACCTTATCAGTCAAGTACAATTTCTTTCCCTTGTTCTAGATACCAAACAAAATAATTAATTACCAATGATTAATTAGCTAATTGGTTAAATTTTTTAAATGGATTTTTGTTTTGTCAGGTAAAAGAAATAATTTAGCAAAATTTCAATTTAATTCGAGATTGGGTGTGGGAGACATAACGTTTAGAAACGTTTTACCAAACAGACAGACACATATGGGCCTTGTAAAAAAAAAACGGCTTACAAAGTATTTAATTTAAAATGTTAGTAAATCATTGGCTGTAAATCATAGGCTGTAAATCATTGGCTGTAAATCATAGGCTGTAAATTATAGGCTTTAAAAGTATTTATTATTATCATCAGCTATCCTACGGGTCTCAGACGAAGTGTTTACCATTGGATCCAAACAAACCAAAAACAAAGTATAGAAACCCACGTACTACATTTTCTTCCAATAGTATATAGTGGGGAAAAAAGCTTTTCTTTGGGGAATGTTATTTTTATTTTTCTTCTTAAGTGAATGGGGCTTGGAGTCAATTAGATCAAAACCTGATAGCAAGAATTCGAGTGAGAAAATAGTTTTTTTTAAACATAACTTTTTGGGGAAATAGCCGCACCTGAGTTGATTATGAAGCTCAACTTTAATACTTTTAAATAATCGCGTAAGAGCAACTTTTGTTAATGTCCTAATAGATGTATGTGTGAATAGTTGAGACAAAAGATGCACTGAAGCCTGAACTTTGTGTTCTCCAGCAGACGTTGACTTTTAAATCACATCAAACATATTTTGTATGAACGTGTGTACCTAATGAAATGATGAGTTGTACAAAGCAGGAGCCACTTGGAGACCCTCTGGTCATTCAACAAACTCCACCCTTTTAAGAACAAGACTAAAATATTCAAATTAATGGCGAATAGAAATATTATTCCGAGGAATTTAAATTATAAATAAAGTAATTTAAATCAGCATTTCATACATTGCCTACGTTATTCATTTCGTACTTTGTCTGACATTTTTAGGCTTTCTATGGAATACCTAGGCATTCTATCCTTAGCGTAGCCGGAGGATCTTGGGGTTCAAACCACCCTCCCGAAATGAAATCCCCGCCCCTTTCGTGGGATTTTGTGATCGTTTTTTCTTTAGTTTTGTTTACTTAGGTGACATTTTAATTTTAAACTGTCACTTGCCCCAACGCAGCCATAGGAGGTTATCAGTTTAAAATCCCCCTCCAGGGATTTTGAGGTTAAACACCCCCCCCCCCGCTTAAATAAAACAAAACAAAAAAAAGGAAACAAATGTCCCCAATTTTCATGAGCTTAGCCAAGGGACGGGGGGTTGAGTTCGAACACTCCCTACAGAGTTAAAAAAAACAACTCTTCAATATAAAAATAAAGCAAACTACAGTCACCAAATCCTATAAGTGTTGCCAAGTTTTAAGTTTAATACCTCCTCACGTGGGTTTGATTTTAGAAAACCCCCTCCGGAGAGTCTTGAGGTTCAAAACCCCCTCTTCAATATTAAAAAGCAAATTGAATTTAACCCACGCCATCTTTCCAGAAGGTTTTGAGGTTAAAAACCTCTGTTAGTTATTGAACTAAAGCCAACTACAGTCAACACATTCTATTAGCGAAGGCCCATCAACTTGTCGATACAAAAACAAAATTCCAGGAGCATAACAAAAGAGAATTTTTGAGGTTAGTTCCCCCCCCCCCATTTCCGATAAAAGGGAAAGTGAAGCTACAATTACTAAATGTCATGAGCGTAGTCAAAAGAGGGTGTTGTGGTTACCCTTCCCCCTCCAATACATAACTACAGCAAAACTAGAGTTATCCATTTCAACCAGTCGATAGGCTCCATAATTAAATGCAATGAATAGCAGATTTGTTTTTCGACCTTCAATTTTAATAGAAGAGTAGCAGGATAATGCACCTTAGATGCCTCAAGGTGCATATTTTACAGTTTTGTATCCGGAAAAAATGCGTGGCGCCCGCTAATCAGACCCTTTAGCTGGCAGGGGCGTAGTGTTTCTATTGTCTTTCAACGAACTCTCTAGGAAGAACCTAATTCAAGGTTACAACAAAACACGTCCGAAAACAAATGAAGAGTCAGACTGTAATGAAGATCAGTAACAGGCGCGCGCGCACACATACATACACACACACACACATACATATATATATGGGGGGGGCAAGAATAACATTCCCCCCTCACCGAAATAAATCCTGGCTACTTCCATGCATTGTATAGAATACCTGATTTTGCACTTTACCAGTAACATATCTATATATAACGCATATGGTCAGCATTATTAAGGATTAAAGGGGGGAGCGGTGGCTTAGTGGTTAAGTCCTTGGCATCCAAACATGGGGTCATGGGTTTAAATCTCGGTGAGGACTTGGATTTTTAATTCGGGATTTTTAGAGCGCTCCTGAGCCCAGGCGAGTAAAGTAAAGGCGATTAGTCGTTGTGCTGGCTACATGACACCCTGCTAGTTAACCATTGACCAAAGAAACAGATGAGCGTAACATCATCTGCCCTATAGATTGCTAGTCCTGAAGTGGGAACTAAAGGGGCTTAAGAACATAGTTTTCTTACCGATTGGTAACTTTTCCAAGATTCTTGAACACAACATTTGGACTTTTCCAGACGCTTTTGTTGCCTCCACTCTCTCTCCTCTGGAGTGAACACTAACATTGATGAGGTGACTATAGGCCCCACTGCTCTCGTCGGCCTGCGCGATTTCATCTTTCTAAATGCTGGGGACATAGCATCCTCCATGGACATGTCGATCTCGGGAGAAAGTAGGTCATCTTCTGGAGCCTCCATGGCTTCAATCAGACGACTCAGCCAAGCTGTGAAATGGATTACACCTATTAAATCAC
The DNA here is from genome assembly GCA_036873155.1 of Biomphalaria sudanica. Taxonomy (NCBI): domain Eukaryota; kingdom Metazoa; phylum Mollusca; class Gastropoda; family Planorbidae; genus Biomphalaria; species Biomphalaria sudanica. The sequence goes on from JAZGLO010002051.1 coordinate 5,710, forward strand.
AGTCTGACTATTACATGTAGTATTCTACGTTTTGCTTGTAGTTGCAGTGTACAATAGAGCAGTGTTTCTCAGACTTAAGGCACACTAGTACTGATTAGGGAAGAGGGCGAGGCCGTTCAATTAATTTTTAATTGGAACAAAAAAGTGTTATTCAGGTTTAAAAACGAAGTAAACTGGTAACGTTTCAATAAGTAAACTACTGGAAGTAAGAGACGTTGTTTTATCTTATTAGTAGGAACTTTAAGCTGTCTCCAAGGGCGTCTGCAACATCTCGACTCTAAACTTTTAGAAGAAGACATTTCAAAATTTTTGGAAGAAGACATTTCAAAACTTTTGGAAGAAGACATTTCAAAACTTTTGGAAGAAGACATTTCAAAACTTTTGGAAGAAGACATTTCAAAATGAGAGAAGCATTAAAAACAAACTATGGCTTAGACCCAATGTGGCTCGTTGCCTGCTCCTCCATAGCAACCTTTTTCTTCTCTCCCCTGAAGTTATGCGTTAGTAACACTTTCTTTTTTTTTTTAAATCATAGATATAAGCTTGCATTTATAAGCTAACAACTTTAAAAAATAATATATACATTTTATAATATTTATGAAACGATATTTTTTTCCTTCCAAGGAAATAACAGTGAAGCGAATTGGAGTTTATCTAGATTTGAGAAATAACCTGTTTAACAATGAGACTTTTTCCGTAGTTAATCTAGATTTAGGAAATAACTTTAATAACCTTCTGAACAATTGTTACAATGAGACAAATCGTAGTTTATCTAGAATTAGAAAATAGACTGTTTAACAATAAAAGATCCTAGTTATCTAGATTTAGGAAATAACCTGTTTAACAATAAGACAATATCGTAGTTGATCTTGATTTAGAGCTTGCCGCGTCTGTGAAAAGACTTCAGCATCTCCAATCCTCGCAGATTTCTTCTGCTTGTTTTTGTACCAATGCAGTCAATTCAAGTGATTTCTGGTCTTTTGATAGTTTCTCTGTGCGCATTGTTTCGTTTCTATTTTTAGAATGGGATGGAACGCACCACAACACATCATTACCTATAAGACTGATGCCAATGTTCTATCCACCGTAATTACCTGCATTAGTATGACAACACAATTGTTGTAACTCCGCTCCCGCGCCACACTGATGGTGCGCATCAGAGCACCATTCAAGACAAGTAGTATAAGAGAAGGACAGTTGTAGATCCGGCTGAAGTTATGGGAGTCTGAACAGTCTGGGAAGTGCTCTCCTGTGTGATACTAGTGAACTAATTGGGAGACCTGGGGCGACACTGGGAAGTGTGTCGGTGGTCTGTTCTAGTATTAAGTAGGACTCTTAGAACTTAAGACATTACTCCCTGTGACTTGGTAGCAGAAGTCCAAGTCTAACTATTTGTTGATAGCTTATAATAAATACATCGTTTATTATTACCTCCTACCTTTCGTTGAGTGCTTGCCTTAGATTTACAACAATTGGTGTCTGGAAGTGGGATTTGGGCAGCTAAAAGAAAGGAAAGAATGACAACGCTGAGAAAGCTAGACGAACTGAGCTACAAACAGTTGAAGGAAGAGCTTCGAGCCAGAGAGCTGAAGATCGTTTGGGCCAAAGAAAAGATGAGAGCACGTCTTTGGGAAGACCTTGTTGATGAAGGGAAATATCTCGAGACCTATCTGTTTGAGGTAGAACCAGATATTGGCGAGCTTCTGATCACCATCCACCTGTTACGAGAACAAGAAGAAAAATTATGTACCTTGCAGTATTCGATGAATCATTCGATGGACAAACTGATACACACCGTGCATGGCCAGATCGATCCTTTAAGAGAGAGTATCATTCAAAAACAATGAACCGTTACTCATTCAAGAATGTGGCTGTACTGACAACTACAAAGAATGCGTCGATCTTAGCAAGAAGTACACAAATGAACAGAAATAGACAGTAGAAGAAATAGAAGAAGTCTGCTATGCGACTGAAGCTTTCGCTGCATCTATTATGAGTACCGCTAAGAGCTGGACAGATCAAGACAACTTTGGGCCTGCGTCCAAGCCTGTCGCTTTGGACCTTAAAGACCTCTGTCTATCGTCCAGTGTCTACGAAGAGACTTCGAGGCTTGATAACTGTTACCAGGAGTTAAACAAGAACTGTACATGCGGTGCTTCACGAAGGGAAACGAAAGTCAAGAAACCCACCAACAGAGTCTGAAACCAGTGGACCTCGATACTTTCTGTTTTCACCAGTCAGAGTAACATGAGCGATGGAGAACCAATCTCAACTGGACCTGATGCAGCACTTAATGAACATATCTTAGTGACACGGCTGACAATAACAATGTGTTTGCAACCATGGCTACGTGTGGGTCTACAAGTATGTCATGGGACGTCCATTGAGAACGTCTACTGAAGCAGCGAGCAGGACCAACTGCTCTGATGACAACTACAGGGATCGCCACTGCATCTATACGTGTCAGAAGACGAGCGTCACTGACAACGGTCATGAAGAAGTCAACGCAACAATCACGACATCGTCTCAAGAACGGACTGACCAACTGGAGAAAAAGAAAGCGGCACCCACAGAGAACAGTGCAGATGGCTTCGTAGGGAACAGCCGTCTGTGTCCACCACAGACCGACATCCACCTGTACTGAACAACGCCAACAAAGTGCATATTCTGAGGTATCTACAGTGCATTATCCTGCTATTAAAAAGTTTTATTTCAAAAACCTAATCTGCTTTTCATACTTACTTAAATCCTCAGGCGCTGTTCGGCGTATTGGGCAGCAAGCTGCTTCCACAAAATTCTGTCACTGGCAATGTCTAAAGCCTCTTCCCACCTACTCTGAGGTCCTCCATGAAAGTGTGGCGCCATGTTATACTAGGATTTCCATGTTTGCGTCTTCCTCGTAATGGCCTCTATGTCATAGGCACTCTTATTATGCGTAATTCATTTTGTCGGAGAACATGCGACGCTCTATCACAACCTTACCAAGGGGTCAATTCCCAGTTCGACATAGGATTTCCTTGATTAAAACCCGATCTCTATAACTGACTCCTAAAATCTGTCTTAGCCATCTTTGTTGAGCCACATTTAGTCTTTTTTAATTTCAGCAGATGACTAGTCACTGCACTTTATTAATGGAGCCCAGCTACTGTTAGAAATTTGTAACCTCTCTTGGCATTTTGGTAACTTTAGTTTGCTTTAGGTTTTAAATGAAAAAGCGAAGTTTTATCGTCAAAAACATCTATTGGGTGGTTTGAAACAGAAATTTTGATTGCGTATTTTGCTTTTTTATATTAAAAAGGTATTTTTTTTAGCTTCAAACCCCGCTGAAAGGGGGTTTAAACTCAAAACCCCTTTGGCTACGCTCATAGAATTTGAGTGTATACTTGGCTTTTTATATACTGAAGAGGAACCCCTTTGGCTACGCTCATAGAATTTTGAGTGTATACTTTGCTTTTTATATACTGAAGAGGAACCCCTTTGGCTACGCTCATAGAATTTTGAGTGTATACTTTGCTTTTTATATATTGAAGAGGAACCCCTTTGGCTACACTCATAGAATTTTGAGTGTATACTTTGCTTTATATATGAAGAGGTATTTTTTAGCTTTAAATCCCGTCTTAACCGCTGTAGAACTTGGCATGGTCTGTCTATCAAAGAACATTCAATGGCGATAATCAGACAAGCAATTTTGTTAATTGCAAGACGAATTTGGGATGATCCACACATACATTTTTAATTTTATAAGTAGTGATGAGAGTAGGTTTAGATTTTGATAGTTCTCCTGGCCGTTTGACTTTTGTTTCGGAATGACCAGCAAGGACGGCGTTTAAAAAGTGTACACGATCACTGTTTCTGTCCGGCCTCTCTCGCCACTGCATGTCGCTACATTAGATTGTTATTACCGAATCAGAAACCCCATTGGTAGCGAACCATGCTGAGAATTACTCCCTGAGAGCACGTGAAAGGAAGCGAGCAGTGAATTTTAAGGTCGCCTTGTCCCTGTACAAGGACAGTCCTAATGTCGGACATGCACCAGTTCTTTCTCCATCAAATCCTTGTCCCTGTACAAGAACAGCCCTAATGTCGGACATGCACCAGTTCTCTCTCTATCCAATCCTTGTCCCTGTACAAGGACAGCCCTAATGCCGGACATGCACCAGTTCTCTCTCTCTATCAAATTCTTGTCCCTGTACAAGGACAGCCCTAATGCCGGATATGCACCAGTTCTCTCTCTATCACATCCTTGTCCCCGTCGTCTTTCATGCAGAACTCGAAATTCCTAAAGAATGTGTTCTAATGTATCGACGTCGTCGATGCAGGGGCAACAACGTGTGTCGTAATTTTTTCGAAACAGTCCGAAGTAAGGACGGTTTCTGTTCCGCACGATTGAGTTGCCACCACGCATCCTTTTTGTCAGGTCTATTCATTGTCCTGTAGAGCTCACGGCCCTTATCCGAAAAATCCCAGCCATCGTACGAGTGCCGTCTGGACCGCGGTTTTGCGAGGTGATCGGTCAAGTCGTGGCCAACCACGCCACAATGGGCATTGCAAGGTAACGTTCACACCAAATCGTAGGAGACGCTCCCCGACCTTGAGGAGTTCCCTTACCCTTCTGACACCTTCTTCTAGCCCTTCGAGGGCCTCTAGAGCGGACATTAAGTCGAAAACATAACCACGTCGTTGGCTGGCGCAGTCCCACTACTTACTTTTCCTTCCACCCAATCCAGTGCCTGGAACATTGCCTCCAGTTCAGCCTCGATGCTGCTTTTTCCTTGGCAGGGTCCCATGAGCTCGTCTCTTTGGTGGGTGCCAGAGAGTCGAACTACGGCCCCATACCCAGCTTTCACAGTGCTCTCGAGCGTCTGCACAGAGCCGTCTGTGTAGATGGTGGTCACTCCAGCTGGATACGATACAATACTCTCTCTGGCTGCATGTAGTAGCCATGTAGCCTTGTTACCACTGGGTCAAGTAAGCACTTCCTTATCGACGGCATGCCGAGAGCCTCCATCGGGAGGAAAGAACCGGACGGTGAAAGAGCAGCCCGCTCCACCGGCAGATTTATCTCTCTAACCAGCCTACGCGCCACATGCATGAAGCAGGGCCGGTTTTTTTAGACGTCTCCCGCCTTCCCAGCTGTCGACCAGACTTTTGAGTTGCCATCCTTCCTCCAGCCGCATATATCTGTCGTGAGCTAGTGTGACGGTATCTAGACTTGCTAAGTCGTTTGCGAAGTCCAGGTTTGAACAGGTAGCCTGCACTCTAAGTGAGAGCTTACTGCACCCATGTACAGTCCTCTCAACACACCTGCTCTCGCTCCCCACTTCGTTCCAGCTAGTTGTTTCACAATGTTTAACTTCTCGGAAGCCTTCTCTCGCACCTGCTGGATAAGTTCGCACATAGTTAGTTTCTGATTGAGGATGACCCAGGAGTACTTGGGCATTTTATTCCCATGCCAGAATCTTTCCACCCATCCGTAGCTCAACTGGTTCCTTCAGTATATCACGTCCGAGCGTAAACCAAGAGTAAACCGACTTCGAGTGGTTTACCTCGAGGTTCCACATTCTGGCGTAGCAGGATAATGTTATTAATGCCTGCTGGAGAATGCCAATGAGATGCTGGCGATCTCTTCCCGGGTCCCACAACACAACATCATCCGCAAACATAATCTTCTGGCATTTTAAGAGAGCTGGCAAGTCGTTATTATAGACGAGGAAAAGTGTGCAGCTGAGTGCCGAACCCTGTGGCACGCCCTGCTCCAGTGGATGTTTTCTTGAGACGTGCTTACCAACACGTCTCTGTACCGTCCGTTCCGTAAGGAAATTTTATATCCACCTAAGCATGTGTGAACCGACACCTAAGTTCATTAGCTTTAACAACAAACCGGGCCTCCATACTCTGTCGTAGGCTTGTTTGAGATCGATAAACACCGCTAGCGTCGACTGACCAGGTCGAATTGTGTTGCACCATTGGAAGTCATCCGCCACCTTCTGCATGAATAACATCACCTGATCGATCGCATTTTAATATACACAACCATAATAAGACCAGCAGCAATGTTTGCAAGTGAGACCTGGACACTCGTTAAGACATCTGAACATTTAATTAATACTTGGGAACGAAAAATTCTTAGGAAAGTCTATGGTGCCATACAGGATGTAACAGGGTGGAGGACACGCACTAACCATGAGATATTTCAGTTGTATGAAGACCCACCGATAGCGACCGAAATAAAAAAGAACAGACTACGTTGGGCAGGTCACCTTGAAAGAATGTCAGATAACAAGATAACAGAGGAGCGAAAATTGTATACAGGCAACAACCAAAAGGCAGGCGATCCAAAGGTAGACCCCGAATGCGATGAATTTATGATGTGGAAGCAGATCTGAAACAGCTTGGGGTTAGGGCGTGGAAACGAAAGGCCAAGGAGAGATCTGAATGGAAGGATGTATTGAAGCAGGCCAGAGCCCTTCATGGGCTGTAGATAGATGGATGGATGTTTGATCGCATTTCGGTGCTGCCTTAACAAGCCTGTTCAGGAGCAATGAAACCTTTCTTTTCTAGGAACCATGTGAGCCTTTTGTTGATCAGACGTTCAGCCGTCTTCCCAAAATTGGACGTCAACGAGATTGGTCGATAGCTTTCCTCACGATCCGGGTTAGCCCATGTACGATTGACCAATTCCAACAGTTTCTTTCTGCCGATGGGGCCGAGATTTTTCAACATTTCGTTGCTGAGTTCATTTGGCCCCAGTGCCATTCGCAATGTGCACTTTCCAAGCGCAGTATCAAGCTCTCCGTGGGTGAAAGAGTTAGTGAATGTGCTCGTCTCGTCCTCACCATAGACAAAACTGCGTTTCGCTTTGGCCTTCCTGGTGCCGTCTGGAGCTTTCGACACTTAGCTCCTTTTAACTGCTTAGAGATAGCCGCAAAGGCAAGGTTTAGAGCGTCCGACTTTTTACAATCTGTGACCATCATGCCTTGAGCTGTTTGCAGGGGCGCTGCTGCTTTTGGTTCTTTCGCCCTGGTCAAGTTGTTGAGGAGTTTCCATGCCTGGCGCCCATCCGCGAGATCCAGGTTAGCGCATGTCTTAGCCCATTTTAGTCTCGTACCCTCCGCAATAGCTTCTTTCATCTCCGCCGATAGCTTATTGTGGGCACGTCTGGTTTCATCGGTTTTTCGACGACTGTGCTGCCTTTGTGCAGCCCTCCTCAGTCGGATTAGGCGTGCCATGGCCCCAAAAGGGCCGAAACTTACGCCCACATTGGGACCGCGTGATGGCTCTTCGAGCGGCACTCAAGACGGCCTCGACAAAGAGTCCAGTATCTTATTGGTTAATCCATTGTTAATATAAATGTATTGCAAGTGTGATAGAGGAATGTTGGATTGTTGTTATCGATTTAAACTTTTGTTTTAATAATGTGTTACAGCTTAGTTCGTGGACACTTATTTCAATCAACAAATGACATGCATACCACATCCAAGTTTCAAACTAACTTTTACATATATGTGCAAGACTATGATTTCTTTTCATATCAATAGTTATATAGTATATTTTACAGTATATAAAGAGCGGAGGTGTCACATTTAAGACGGTTCTCTACAGTGTGGTTCTGTACTGCGCATTACGACGGCTCGGTGCGGAGTACTGTGTGAAAGCAGTCCTGAACAGCTGAACTCAGTGCAAGTCCGGGACGAGACGGAGAGACCAGTGTTGATACGCTGGTACGGTTGTCAACGGAGAGATATTTGTACAGACTGTGTTACGTGTTGCCAATTGTACTGTATTGGCTGTGATTTATTGGACATTAAAGTATTACGATATTTTGGAGCCCTGAGTTTCAAGTTCTTTCAAGTTGGTGGTGTCGTGTGGAGCAGATTGCAGAGAGCCTGAATTGTGAGAAGCGTTACATATGCTATGGAAGATTTATCGATCAACTCTTTGTAAGTCTTTGCAATGTTAAACATACTTACATAAGATGAAATCTCTGATAAAAAAAATTGATTGGGCCTTAATTAAATAAATTTTCATGAACGTAGGCCTAACTATAACAAAAGTGATATTTCAATCCTAAATTTCAATCAGTTTGTCCACAACGACATCTTCAATAAAGACAACAGTCTCATTCATGTTGTCAGTGTGTCAGTGTAGATAGTAATTGACTTTTTTTTTGTTTAGTATTCAATAGTGGGAAGAGGCTTAGTGCGCTTGAACTTGGCTTGTCTTGGCTACCTAGAAGGGGGCTCGAGGTTCGAAACCCGACTCGGGCAGAGTTGCGTTTACTGAGCGCCTAAAGGCAGCACGATAGATACCCCCTCCCCCCCCCCCACTGGTCCACAAATGAGATTAGACCAAAGCGCTCTGAGCATGCTATAAGCATGAAAGTAGCGCTATATAAAAAGCTATAATAATAATAATATCAAACGGTACTTACAAAACGACATGATCAAATAAGAGATGGTAATTGTAGGTCACTCGACTCGAGACTTGTGTCCACTGAGGTGAAATTCACTTTTTCAAATTCTATAAGATAGTTCTATATTTAGTTTACATTTTAAAAACATAAAAAAGTTATTTAAATATTTCTAGGTATTTATTTTCCAGGGAACTGTGTGCACTAATAGAGCGACCAATGAACTCCTTGTAGAAAATATCAAAATTAAAAGTGTAGAGAGCCTGATCATAATTTTATTAGGTAGCATTAGTGTGTAGATTCCTAGTGGCCGTTCAATTTAAAACTATGATTGCTTTCAATAAAAGAAACAGCAGCGCAGAGATTAGTTTCTTTACTAGTATCGTATATGGTATTATTAGTATCGTATATCGTATATGGTATTATTAGTATCGTATATCGTAAATGGTATTATTAGTATCGTATATGGTATTATTAGTATCGTTGCTGTTGTCGTGCCAATTTTCTGTAGAAATGAAACCAAAACTGAGAATGTTCCTCAAGGTAAAAAAATGCCAATATTTGTATATGCAAAGATAAGAAGTTTCAAGAAATACAATTTCTAATTTCTACAACATAATTTGAATTGGTTTTAATATCTTCATGCACATTAAGTAAATAGTTAAACTGACATAGGCTATAAATTGTAAAAAGAAAAATTGTTTAAGGGGTTGGGGGGGGTGAATTAAGATGTCTGCCTTTACAAGACTGGGATGGAGCTGAAATAAAACAAAAATGCATACTATACATCCATACTCTTTAAAACCAATATGTATAGGTCCTATACATCTACGTTAGGCTTTCAGCATCTTCCACTAATCTATCAAAAATATTGATTTAATAAAGAAATATGGATATTCAACGTAACGTGAAGGTTTTTATAGGGATTCATCTTTCAAATGTTATACTCTCTACAGAAAAAAAGTTTTTATTATATGCTTTTCATGTTCAAAGAATAAGTGGTAAAATAAAAACATAAATTTATTCACAAAAATAAAGTACAAATTGCCATCCAAACTTAGAAAATACGAGAATAAGGTTATAACAAGTATTTAAAATCACTTATCTGTTGAGAATATAATGGCATCACGCCTAGATTATAGATTTTAATTTCATTACACCTGATATACAGATTATAATTTCCTTACATCTAGGTTATAGATTACAATGTCATTACACTTAGATTATAATTTCATTACACCTAAATTATATATTACAATGTCATTACACCTAGAGTAAATATCATTACACCAAGATTATAATGTCGTAACATCTTGATTATATATAATGCTGCCATTGCACCAAGATTATAATTTCATTACATCTCAAGGATAGATTATAATGCCACTACACCTAGATTAAGTCAATTAACTTAGAACATTTTAAAAGTAAGGTTAAAGAGATGGTTCAAATGAATCACAATTATTCTGGTTCGTTTTGTTCTAGGATGCTGGAGGAACTAGCAAGCCTTGCTAAATGTCTAAGGTGCATTCTGCCCTCTGGTGGCGGCGTGGGGAGGGGAGTAAGCCGATTGGCTGTAGCACTTCTTGTGCTATACATAGGAGATAGCTGACGGGTTGTTGCACAGCGGACAAGTCTAGGGCTGTCGCCTTTTACGGTAGCAGAAGTGGACAGCCTGGCACCTAGAGCATGTTTGGTGTTGCCAGGAATGTCCACATGAGAGTAAGTGGGTCGGTGATTGTCTTTGTTCACTCTGTCTTGGTTGAAGTATAAATCTAAACCTTTCGTGTTTTCACTGTGAAGGCATTTAGGAGGGGAAACTTTTTTGTAATTTTTTCTTACTGATGAGGTTTTGCTCTTATTCTGAAATCTTTTCGAACTGTGACCTTTGGGTAGCATTTTGTCCTCATTGTGCGTGGAGTCAGTGTCTACTGCATGGAAGACAGGCATGTCTCGAGAGGCTGTTTCGCTACTCTCCTCCTCGGACATTGTGCTCTCTGTTAGAGACTCTAATGTGTCACTTTGAACTTCTCGAGCCAGCAGTTTCAATGCAGAAACCTGAAATCTTCTTGGACATTTGCCCAGTGGACCACTTTTCTCGGACAATACAGGCGATGGATTCTCGAGGGACAACGCATTGACATCGTTTGTTAAACCTTTGCCATTCACAGATGGCCGAATATCGAGATAGTTCGAATCATTCATTTCTTTTGATGTGTCCAGGAGAAATTCCGAATTTTGTCTTCTAATTTTGTGTTGATCAAAGATCCAAGTGGATGTACTTAATAGTTTTGACGTCTGCTTCTCTGCAATCGAATGTTCGTTTGAAATGCTTTGTTCTGACCTGACTTTCTTCACAAAATTACTATACATGTTTTCCATTGGAATAATGTCCCGGTGCACTGGGTGTTCGGTTTTTGCAGATTTAGAACCTTCAGAAACAAATTCTTGGGAGGTTATTCCATAAAGTGAATCGGCACTGGCATCGTTTCGGCCCAACATAAATGACTTTTTGTTTGCTATTTGGATCGATTCAGAAAGTTTACTTCGTGTATCAGACATGTACGTCATGTTGGTCGCGTGCTGTTTAGTGGCTGAAGTAATAAGAAACAGTTGTGAGGATTGTAGAATAAACTTGTCATTATTCACCTCATTATTTGCCGCCAATTCCGAGAGATTGAAACTTTGTTCGCCGCTTGACCTCATTTTGTTCAGTGTATTATCTGACGTTATCTCGTCTTTAAGTTTCAGTGGAAAACTATAGGAGGCACTAACAGACGTGGCACCATCATGTGCTTGAAGCTGTCTCAGGTGAGATTGATGTATCGGTCTATTTATAGCAGCATGCCCCGTTTTACTTCCCATGACAGTCGAGTGCGAGATAGATACATGAACCTGAGGAGACGCCATTTTTACATGTGCACATTGCGAAGACATTTCAGGAACGTCGTCTGATGATAAGTGTTGATAAGTTTTATTTTGTTTCAGATACTGTATTCTAAGTTCTGTTTTATCATATTCCAGCGGTGTATACGTTTTGCCATGATTTCTGAGGTAATTAACAAGCTTTCTTTGTCTTTCAAGTTCTTCATTTTCTTTCATGGCAGTATAGATATTTAATTTTTCTTTTGTAAGCTTGTCCGAATCGTGTTCAATACTTCCCTGTCCTCTATTCATGTCAATAGTTTCTCTTGAGTTCAAATGCACCATTCGACTTGCTTGACTCCAAAATGAATGCAAATGTTGTTGATATATCCACATAATGAAGGCCAAGAAAAGCACCAGTCCCAGCATACTTCCTATTACATATAAAGAAAGTTCTAAAATGTTTCTTGTGCTGTTGTTATTGGGTGAAACTGTTTCACAGCCAGGAAGCGAAGGATCGCTCAGGCAATTGTTGCATTTACCAGTGATGTGATTACAAACGCATTCAGGGGGACACATCTCACTGCAACCATCTCCAAAGGTTCCTTCTTCACACGTTACGTTACAGTGAGGTTTCCTGTACCCAGTTAAACATCGCCAACATACTCCAGTTGCCGGATCACACGTTTTCAGGCAGTTCTTGGGACAATCCAAGTAACAGTTCTGTCCGTATTTACCAATCTTACACAACTCGTTGCACTGCGAGCCTTGGTAACCGTCTTGGCAATGAAAGCAACTGCCGTTAACAAAATCACAGGAGCCGTCTAGGCACGTTTCTGGACATGCCAGATCACAGTTCTGTCCATAGAAACCTTTGATACACTGACCGTTGCACTTGGTACCTACGTAACCATCAGTGCAGCTGAAGCATGCACCGCTGACTGGATCACATCGTTCATCTTTACAACGTCCGGAACAACGTTTGTCGCAGTTGTTGCCGTAGCGACCGGGCTGGCACGTAGTGTTACAAAACGGTGGGGTATACCCCGGAGAACACAAAGCACAATGCGATGTACTGGTGTTGCACCAAGTCAGACATTGGGATGGACAGTAAAGCCTGCACATTTCTTGGTCACTCTCTGCTGCGCAATTGACTATGCAGTGCTCACCGCTACCAACAACGCACTGGCTGCATGTACCATTAACTGGATCACATAAATCCTTGCAGCTGAGTGGACACCGACTTGCACAATTCAGACCGTATGAGCCAGGCTCACATTTCTTGGTACAATTGGGTAGCCCGACACCAATTTCTTTGCACTTAAGACAATTTCCGGTGACTGCATTACATTGTTCTTTCAAGCAATTTTCACTGCATTTCTTTAAACAATCCCAACCATAAGTTCCATTCAAACAACTCTGGTTACAATAAGGAAGCATATGGCCTATCTGGGAGCAGTGAAAACATCCTCCATTCAAGTCACAAGTACCATTGCATGACGTTGGACATTTCTTCATGCACTCTAAACCAAAATACCCCGGTGGACAGTTAGACGCTTTAGTCTTAGATTTAATGACAAGAATATTGTAGGCAAATAGGACGAATACATATCTGACTAAAATAACGTTGAGCATTGGAGCAGCTGACACTGTCTTTGGTTCCACATTGATCTGTGTGTTGTGCCTAGGAGTTGACTAGATGAAAACAAAATGGAATAGATAAAGAAACCTTATAATAATAATAATAATAATAATAATAATAATAACAATAATAGTATGAGAGATAAAATTAAGAAATAATTAGCAGATCAATCTCAATGCTGAAATGCGTCCCGAGACATGACGTTAAACTGCGCTCCTCTTTCCTTAGCACTTTTGGAGCTCAAAAGTGCCCTACTTCTTTTCTATCATTGTGTCTGCCCCTCTCTTTTCCTCAGTCTACCTTCATTGATCATCACTCTGTCTCCTTATCTCTAAAATCTCACTACGTCCTAGACCAGTCCGTTTGCCGTGTACTGCGACGGGTAAGGGGGGATAAAGAGATCCTGGTGTTTGAGTGGTTGCTATCTGAGGATAAACCACCACAACACAATACTTTGGCTCAAAGTTCCCCTAGACCTGAGGCCCAGATGGCCCGCTCTGGGTCAACCGGCTGGTCATGCCGAGCTACCAGCATAGGTCTTCGACCTATACTGGAGGGCGGTGTCTGGAGGGCCAATCAGGGAGCTGCTGTATCGGACACATGTCCGATGCAGCAGTTGACTGAGTATAGCACCTGTGTAGCCCTGGCGGGCTCATTCTGGACTTCCGAATGGCCCGTCCCCTTGTTGGACTCGGTGGCGGGTGGGGAGCACAGGTGCCGAACTAACAAGAATATATATGGACAAAAAACCCCCCAATAAACTACTTGTCTCAGATTTAAGTCTGGGCAAGAGACGCCGTATTGAGGCAAAAAAGGAGGAGGCCACAAAAAGCTGCACTACCTGGCCATCATTTTTGGTGGTCAGGTGCACAGAGGAGGGGAAAAGCTGAGCCCTTACCTTATCTATAGGGACTCAAGTCAGTAGTGGGAGAGCCCAAGGGTGTGTCTAAGCTACACAAATCAATGAAACTTCTTGTAGAAGTAGATAGCAAGATACACTCTGATGGGTTTTTAAGATGCAGAAGACTCTGTGATCGCCAAGTGGAAGTCATTCCACACAAGAGTCTGAACGCCAGCAGAGGTGTAATCAGCTCTAGGGACCTACTGGAATGTTCCGAGAAGGAAATAGTGGAGGGCATTGAAGGAGTCACCCATGCCCGGCGCATTACCAGGCGCAGGGATGGCGAGGAGGTCAAAACCGCCACTATTATCCTCACATTCGGAACTAGGACACAGCCAGAGTATGTGAAGGCAGGATACCTACGAGTTCCAGTGAGGCCCTACATACCTAACCCCATGAGGTGCTTCAAGTGCCAGGGTTATGGACACGGCGAGGCAGTCTGCAAGAGGAACACTGTGTGTGCCAGATGTGCTGGAGAGAATCATGAGGACAAGGGCTGCACAGCCCAGTTCAAATGTCCAAACTGTCACACTGGCCACTCAGCTTACTCCAAGGACTTCCCTGTGTGGAAACAGGAGGTTGCCGTGCAGGAGTACAAGGCAAGAAATGGATGTACCTTCAGCCAGGCGAAATCGGCTGTATTGGCCCTACCCAAGGGCCAATTCGGCTTGACAAAGACCTACGCCCAGGCTGTTGCTAGGATAGGAAGATCCATGGCCACACAGACGGACACATTGACCCCACCACCCCTCCTCCTCCACCAACTCAGAAGAAAACACCGCCAAAGAACACACCTCCGAAGAAACAAGAAAGCCCTGTTGTCATGCTAAAGAACAGGTTCTCTGTGCTCGCTGATGAGATCATGGAGACTGAGCAGCATGTCAAAACCAATACTCCGGGAGAACCCGGAGACATCATGTCTGACACAGGTTCTCCTCAGAGAACCCAGCCAGATACCCCAACCTCTACCGAATTAGAGGTTGACCAACTCCCTAAGGGGAGAAATCAAAGCGGAGAGGATGCCCGAGGTGAGCGAGGAAGAAATAACCTCCGCTCTAACCAGAGGGATCTCCCCTCTCCAGAGAGAAAGACTTCCCCCAAAAGGGGGTTGTCCTCCTCTCCATCCAAACCCAAGAATAAAAATACCAAGGTCACTGGAATAAAGGGAAACCCCTCCGGGGGCCTCCCAAGGCCAAATAGCTCCAAGTAGGTCATCTAGAATAAGCCATGGATTCCAGAATTGTACAGTGGAATTGTAGAGGCCTCAATGCCAATTATGAGGAAATGCAGCTACTGACGGACTCTGAGACTCCTGTAGCTGTCTGCTTACAGGAAACATTTCTGAAAGATAGCATCAGCTTCCGAAGCTACAGTGCTTACAGCAAGAATGTTGAGGATACAGGGAGAGCATCAGGTGGAGTCTGAATCCTTGTGAAGGATAGCATCCCTCATGAGAGGGTTGAACTACAGACCACACTACAGGCCGTAGCAGCTAGGATAATCCTTCACAAGGTTATCACTTGCTGCAACCTGTATCTACCACCAGGCGCTCCATTAAACCAAACAGACATGGAGGACCTATTGAAACAACTCCCCCGGCCTTATATAATCCTTGGGGATTTCAATGCCCGTAACACCATGTGGGGATCCAACAATCCCGACACAAGAGGTCGTATGCTGGAGGATATCTTCCTCCAACATGATTTATGATGCATCACCGACCTACTTGCACCCAGGAACTGGATCTCTCACATGCATTGACCTCACCGTATGCGTCCCTGGACTTCTGGACGACTTTAAAGGCTAGACAAACCATACGGTCAGCCAAAAGGAATTCCTGGAGAAGTTTTGTCGGCAGTCTGGATGCCAAAACTTCTGCTAGAGCGGTTTGGAAGGCAGTAAGGCGAATCAAAGGGAAAGAATCAAATGCAATAGGGCATTTGAAAAACCAAGGACGAACTGTCACGTCCCCCAGAGAAATAGCTGACTGCCTTGCATCCTCAATAGCAGAAAAGTCATCCACTGCACATTACACGCCAGAGTTTCAAAAAGTCAAAACCAGGGAGGAAAGACACTCCATTGATTTCAGGTCAGAAAACAATGAAGACTACAACAAACCGTTCTCGCTTGAGGAACTGAGGGAATCGCTAGACAAGTCATATGACACAGCGCCTGGAGAAGATGAAATCCATTACCAGTTCCTCAAGCACCTTCCCGAACCCTCATTGGCAGTCCTGCTAGGGGTCTATAACTGTGTGTGGCAAACAGGCGCTTTCCCAAACAGCTGGAGGAAAGCCACAGTTATACCGATACCTAAACCGGGAAGAGACGGCTCTGAACCAGCTAACTATCGACCAATAGCACTAACAAGCTGCATCTGCAAAACCATGGAAAGAATGATTAACAGTAGGCTGGTCTGGTACCTGGAGAGGAATAAAGTGATCTCTAACTACCAGTGCGGATTCCGGCAAGGGCGGACAACAACTGACCACCTGGTAAGGCTGGAAGCTTGTATCAGAAGAGAACATCTAGTAGCTGTATTCTTCGATATAGAAAAGGCCTATGACACAACCTGGAAACATGGCATTCTACGTGACATGGAGCTTATGGGGCTTAAGGGACATCTTCCCCGTTTTGTGGGGGAATTCCTGAAAGACCGAAAATTTCAGGTTCGAGTGGGCAACACCACTTCTGACACTCATGACCAGGAAATGGGTGTATCCCAGGGCAGCATTCTGTCAGTCACCCTGTTCAACATTAAAATAAATAGCATCATAAATGCTCTGTCCCCTGGCATAGAGTGCTCTTTGTATGTTGATGACTTTGTCATTTTTAATTATGGGAAAAACATGAACACCCTAGAAAGAAAATTACAGTTATGTTTAAACAAAATTCAAAATTGGGCAAACGATAATGGTTTTAAATTTTCGGACTCCAAAACAGTTAGTATGCATTTTTGTAATTTAAGGGGACTCCACTAAGACCCTGAACTATTTATACACAAAAAGAAGATCCCTGTCGTGAAAACTACAAAATTTTTAGGCCTCACTCTAGATTCCAAATTTAATTTTCTCCCCCACATTAAGGAACTTAAGAGAAAATGCCAAAAGTCATTAAACATACTTAGAGTGCTTAGCCATACGGACTGGGGAGCTGACAGAGATACTTTGCTGCTGCTATATCGGAGTCTAATTCGATCCAAGCTAGACTACGGATCCATAATATATGGAGCAGCAAGGAAGTCGTACCTAAAAATACTGGAACCAATACAAAATGCTGCCCTGCGTCTCTGTCTCGGCGCGTTTCGTACATCACCTATCCCAAGCCTCCATGTGGAGGCTGGAGAACTCCCCATGGATATAAGAATGAAAAAGCTTGCAATGCAGTATATAGTCAAGCTAAAATCCAACCCTACGAACCCTGCTTTCAATTCCATATTTAACCCCACAGAGGTAGAATTATACAAACGAAGGCCTAACGTCATACAGCCGTTAGGCCTTCGAATGAGAGAACCCATCCAAAATTTAACTCCACCCATTAACCAAATCTCTAAAATAGAAACCCCTCAGAATCCTCCTTGGCTAATGAATAAACCCAAATTAAATGTATCCCTCCTTAATTTCAAAAAAGAAAATACAGACCCAAGCATACTACAAGTCCACTTTAGGGAACTGCAAGAGAGCTACGGAGTTTGTGGCACCATCTACACAGACGGATCCAAAATGGATGGAAAGGTCGCGTGTGCCTGCTCCTTTCGGAACAAAACAATCTCCCGTAGACTCCCCGATGGCTGCTCCATCTTTACGGCCGAATTGCATGCAATATCGCTTGCACTTATGGCCGTCAAAGCATCAGAAAGGAGGAAGAGGAAATTTATAATCTGCTCCGACTCCAAATCTGCATTGCAAGCTTTGGGGCGGATGAAGACTGACATTCCACTGGTACATAAGAGCCTGAAGCTGTTGGACCAAATAACAGCCGACCATGGGTCCCCTCCCATGTGGGCATTGAGAGAAACGAAGCCGCAGACAGAGAAGCAAAGAGAGACCTAAATCATGCGGTGTCAGGAACCCAAATTCCCTGCTCGGACCTGAGACAAAGTATTGCCTCTACCACCTATCGAGAGTGGCAGAACCGATGGGAGGCTGAGGCTCACAATAAACTCAGGCAGATTGTGGCGGATGTCAGGTGGCGGCCCACATCTAAGGGTCTGACAAGGTGTGGTAGCACGACCATGTCCAGACTTAGGATTGGCTACACCTACATCACCTACTCTTTTGTGCTGAAGAGAGACGAGCCCCCACTTTGTGAGTACTGTGACTCTCGCCTCACCGTGGAACATATCCTCGTTGATTGCCCCAGATACCAGGATGTCAGTGAGAAATATTTTATAGCCACAAACTTAAAAACACTATTTGATAATGTCGACCCTGGGAAGGTACTGGGCTTTATCCGGGAAGTGGGGTTATCTACGAAGATCTGATTTATGAATGTGTGAACATGTACTATTTACATTACATTTTTACCAAATAATTAAATTTTTACTACCTTTACTATTTTAACTGTGAATAGACCTTGATTTTAATGATATGACTGTATAGAATTTGGCCCTTGTTGTTTAGAGAGAGAGTAGTCCTTTAGGGACTGCAGGCACGACATGGCCTAAATTGTGCCGATGTGCCTAAAATCAAAATCAAATCAATGCTGAAATGTACAATAAATTTCAGGCCTTCCTATAACAAAATCAAATCTAGAAGTTTAATAGCTTCCTTGAGATATGTAGCACATACAAGTAGGTTTCAGGTTCAAGGCAAGAAAAGATTCAGATCTAGATATATATATATGTCTTCCTTCAGTCGCGACTATGGGTTATCTCATGGAAATGAGATGAATGTCTGGGCATTAAGTGTGGTCGGAACTACCTTTAAACTCAAAATAAAAGGCCAATCTGTTTTCTAACGTCATGGAAACTAGAGTAATAGTTAATGTTATTTTATAACAATTGGACCAGCTTATTGAATTAAAGTCTACATATCAAATATTTAAAATACAGATTGGAGTAATATATAGCCTAAAATATTATAAGTGTATAGCATTTTTTTTTTATTTACGAAAAATAATTAAATTTGAACAATGTGTTTTTGAAACTCCTGAACACTTTGAGGTTTACAATCGTTATTCTGATAAATAAAGAATTGCTAATGTTTAGTTGGCCGCCGGAAGCTTTAGACTTCTTTATCGGAATAGAACTGTAGATCTATTTACATTTCTTTGAGACTCCATCCTAGTGCAGTGCAAAATTCTACTTTTACTATTGGTTAACTTATCTACTTATAATTTAATCTTAAATCATCTCTAGCTTTTCACTTGGTGCCATATTTAGGGCTTACGTCATGCATGTATGAATAGTTCTTTGAATAGTTCTCATCTTGTCTAGATCTACAATATCACTGATTCTACGCGAAAACGCTGTCGGCAGCCAGTCTAGGAGATGAAAACCTACAGCTATATGCAATCTACAGACGTTTAAGACTGAGCCACTATGGTCCACATTTGGCATAAAGAGTGGTTTTGGTCTGCGCAATCGACATTCCACTATAAAACTACATAGCTCAAGGCTGGGTGCCTTGCAGTGTATCACGTAATGGCGAATCACCCCCGATTTAAAAAGCGGCTACCTATCAAAATTGCATGTTGAAATATTCGCACAATGCAGGACAATGACGTGAATGACTGTCCGCAGCGGAACTCTGCCCCGGTGGCATTAAAACGTCACAGCTTGGCTTGGACACTTCTCCCCTTAGTAAGAGGTCAACAGAGAGGGGAGCTGGTTACACTCTCTACTGGTCTGGGAGAGGCTCCAAGAAAAACAAGCAATGTGTAACACTCTCTACTGGTCTGGGAGAGGCTCCAAGGAAAACAAGCAAACTGGAGTAGGCTTAATGATAAAGCAAAATATCGCCAACAATCTGCAGAATTTACCTGTTGGTCACTCTGATCGATTGCTGTCACTTAGACTCCCACTAAATGGATCTATTTCCTTACAATAATTAGCGTCTATGCCCCTACGCTATTGACAGAACCGGATGCGAAGGACAAACTCTATGGTGACTTGGGGCGAGTCCTGAGAAAGGTAAACACAAAGGACAAACGTGTAGTTTAGGTGACTTCAACGCTCGAGTGGGGAGTGACTATAGCACATGGCCGGGTGTCCTGGTATTGGGAATTGCAAAGACAACGGTAAACTATTGATGAATTTTAAACTTATGATTAGATAGATCGTTTTCAAACAACAACAACAACAACAACAAAAGTCTCAAGACAACATGGAGACAGCCCCGTTCTAAACATTGGCACCTAATTGACTGTATACAAGTGAAGCAATGCGATGTTGAGGAAGTAATAAACACCTGAGTTATGCCAACTGCTATACAGACCACCACCTTGTTTGTAACAAGTTCAAAGTGTGCGACTTTATTTAATCGGTGGACAGAGCACTATAGCTTGCTTTTTAGTAACAAAAGGGTTGTGTCTGAGGAGTCTTACTGAAATCCCACAAGAAACAGTGAAAACGGAACTCTACGAATAGGTCTTCCAGCTGATGTTTTTAAAATTGGTGGTTCTGCTTTCAAAGAAAGTTTAACATATCTCTTCACCTTGTGCTGAGACACATGTACTATCCTGACAGAACTCCGAGTTGCTACAATCATATCCCTGTAACAAAAAAGGCGACAAATCAGACTACTCCAATTACCGTGGCACTGTCAGTGGTGGGGAAGATCCTTGCCAGGATAATGTGCTCTCTGAAAGTCGATGTGGTTTTAGAGCTGGCACATCAGGCATGATTTGTGTCTTGCGTCAAATGCAGGGAGCAGAACCTGGACTTGTACGCTGCATTCATCGTTCTCACAAAAACTTTTGATACAGTGAGTCGCGATGGCTTGTGGAGAATTCTGTCTCAACTCGGATGCCCTGCAAGATTCATCGCCATTCTGAAGCAACAGTAGGGTCCGCACCGACAGCAACATATTTTACATAAGGCGCCTGCTTTCCCGTACAAATATTTTTAAAAATTATTGCTACTGAGCTGCTCTATGCGGACGATTACGCCCTTCTTGAACAAACAGGAGTTTCAACTTGCCATCCATGAATTTGCTGAGGTTGCTGCCTCGTTTGGTCTGTAGATTAACCTAAGACAAAAAAGGGCGGCCATGCTTCAGAAGTCCCTAATGGGAACTAATCCAGATCTACAAGTCACTGTGGATGGCCATCTCCTTATTGTTGACCACTTTACCTACTTAGGCAACAGTGTCGAGCGATGCGTCATTGTCTAGAGAAATTGACAATCGTCTTGCAAAAGCCAGCAGCGCTTTTGGTCGCCTCAGACTAAGAGTATGGCGGAATATGTCTCTTCACCTGACAACAAAATCAATGTTTATAAAGCAGTGTTTCTCACAACACTTTTGTATGGCTGATCGAGAACTTTTGAGGGGGGGCGATTTTTTTCCAAACCCTAACCCTAATGCCCAGTAAACCCTAACCCTATGCATAAACGTGTGTACAGCATACATACATATATATAGGGCTTTGAAAAAGTGAGATGAAAGCCTGGGCATTGTTTATGGTCGGAACGATGTCGCCCACACAGCAGTTCCCCCCTCTCCGCGCAGCTGATGTGACCAAAGGAACGGAGTATCCAGTACAGTTTGGGATCAGTAGCGCCGCAGGATCTGACAGGCTGTTGAACGGTGTGCCACAGTCTGCCTAAGGGTCACCAGCTCCTGATTTTTCCTCAGGGTTGTCCCCCGAAGCCTTTCCCGTGTTTGGGTATAGCCGCAGGGCAGCGGAGGTTTGGATTCAGAGTTTTCCTTCTCCTAGATGGGTAGCCAACCAAGGCTAACGAGCCCCTTCTGCCCGAAGCTTACTCGCCTTTGCCCCTTCTCCTGTCTGTGGTAACGGTTCCGCCAGGCTCAGTAACTGAGCCACACGTGAAGGCCAGGGGTTGGACTGGTTGTCAGAGGCTATTTGAGACGTATGCCATTGGAAGCACTGATTTTGTTGTCAGGTGAAGAGACATATTCCGCCATACTCTTAGTCTGAGGCGACCAAAAGCGCTGCCCTAACCCTAAAAAACTGGAGAGGACACTCCAGCTTCGTCTTTGGCGTCGGCCAAACACGGGAAGTGACATTCACCGGTTATAAGCTCAAATGCTCAATTGACGTAGAGCAGGGCGCCAGGGGCCACCTTCGTCGGTGGGAGGGATCCTAGGATTCCAATGGACAGCTACCGCCCGCCTAAAGCTGGGCAGCCCCCAGCCAATAAGGTGCTGTCCCGTCATGCCTGTCTTCCCCGTTTGGGTACACGAGGATAGGACAAAATCTGAAAAGCAGGCACAAAGCCAATGTACCAGGCGACATAAAGAAAAAAAAAGAGGAGCTCCACTCTTAAACTGGGCACGTGGAATGTGCGTACTCTACAAACTGGACTTAATGAAAACCTACCAGACATAGAAGATGTCAGAAAATCTGCAATAATAAACGATGTACTGTCCAGGCTCAAAGTAGACATTGCCGCCCTTCAGGAA
Organism: Biomphalaria sudanica; assembly: GCA_036873155.1. NCBI lineage: Eukaryota > Metazoa > Mollusca > Gastropoda > Planorbidae > Biomphalaria > Biomphalaria sudanica. The sequence continues at coordinate 28,113 of JAZGLO010002051.1, forward strand.
ACTCGTTTAGCTGACTCTAGATCAATCAAAGAAAAAGACTACTCCTTCTTCTGGCAAGGCAAAGCCGAAAGTGAAGTAAGGTAACATGGCGTTGGTTTTGCAGTTAATAACACACTGCTGAACACAGTAGAGCTGAAGTGCAACGGTTCAGAAAGACTCCTATCACTACGCCTTAACACATCTATTGGACATGTGACTTTGATATGTGCCTACGCTCCTACTCTTGAGTTCCACACCAGAGGCCAAAGATATGTTTTATGACAACCTTTCGTCTGCTCTTAGCGAGATCCCAACTACGGAACAGGTTATCATCCTCAGCGACCTCAATGCACGCGTTGGATCTGACAACTCTGCATGGGACAGCTGTATTGGGCGTTTTGGTGTCGGAAAAGTAAATGAAAATGGACAAAGGCTCCTCGAGGTTTGCTCACTACACTACCTCTGCGTCACTAATACCTATTTTACTACCTTTACTATTTTAAGACTAAACCGCAGCACAGAGTATCTTGGCGGCACCCTCGCTCCAAACACTGGCACCAACTAGACCTAATCATGGTAAGACAAAAGTGCTTAAAATTTGTCAAGCTTACCAGGTCCTACCACAGTGCAGACTGCGACACAGATCACTCCTTGGTATGTTGTAAGATCAATCTCCTCCCCAAAAAAATCCACCATACCAAGCAGATTGGAAGACCCCAATCGGATGTAAGCAAGATGTGTCAACCTGATCTCCAGATACAGTTTCCGGAATCTTTTGAACGCGAGTATAAAAATATCTCTGAGAATACAGCAACTGAAAAATGGGAACACCTCAAGTCCACCATACAAAAGACTTCCCTGGAAATCTTTGGAAGAAAAATTACAAAACAAAATGATTGTTATTTTAGCACCTGTCATCAGAGCAAAGAGAGAAGCACTCGCTACTTACAAGGCAAAACCTACCCATCGCAACCTGCGAAACCTGAAAGAAGCTAGAGCCAATGCACAGAGGACAGCAAGGATCTGTGCCAATGAATACTGGGTAGAGCTCAGTGAGAGTATTCAGCTCGCAGCCCAAGTGGGCAACATAAGAGGGATGTACGAAGGAATCAACAAGGCTCTCGGACCCTCCCAAAACAAGACAGCACCTCTGAAATCAACCACTGGGGAAATTATCACAGACAAGTGCCAACAGATGCACAGATGGGTGGAACATTACTCTGAGCTCTACGCCACAACAAGCTCAGTCTCTGACTCAGCCCTTAAAGCCATCATACAATTACCCACAATGAATGAGCTAGATGATACACCCACCGTTTCAGAGCTCAACAAAGCCATAGACAACATTGCTGCCCGCAAAGCACCCGGATGCGATGGTATCCCCCCAGATCTTCTAAAACAATGCAAAACTACTCTAATCCAACCTCTACACGAACTGCTTTGTAAACGTTGGCAAGAAGGTGCTGTGCCACAAGACCTGCGGGATGCTAAAATCATTACACTGTATAAGAACAAAGGTGACAGAAGCGACTGCAACATATACAGGGGAATCTCCCTCTTAAGTATTGTAGGCAAAGTCTTTGCTCGAGTGATACTTCCCAGGCTACAAAAACTCGCTGATCGGGTCTATCCAGAATCACAATGCGGCTTCCGCTCAGGGAGATCCACGACTGACATGATTTTCTCCATCCGCCAACTCCAGGAAAAGTGCAGAGAACAAAGGATGCCTTTGTACATTGCGTTTATTGACCTGACAAAGGCCTTCGATCTATTTAGCAGAGATGGCCTCTTTAAAATTTTACAGTTAATAGGCTATCCACCCAAGCTACTAAATGTAATCATATCTTTCCATCAAAATATGATGGGCACAGTGCAATTCAACGGTGCCAGCTCTGAAAGTTTCAGTATAAACAGCGGAGTTAAACAAGGATGTGGCCTGGCCCCAACCCTCTTTGGAATACTATTTTCACTGCTAATCCACAACGCGTTTGACAAATCCACTGAAGGCATCTATTTCCATTCCAGATTTGATGGCAAACTCCTAAATATTGCCAGACTGAGGGCCAAAACTAAAATCAGAGCCACCCTCGTAAGAGATATGCTATTCGCGGATGACGCAGCGGTAGTGGCACACACACAAGAGGAACTTCAGTCACTAATGTCCCGCTTCTCTCAGGCCTGTAAAGAATATGGCTTGACTATTAGCACGAAGAAAACAAATGTTATGGGACCACCTACTACAGCACCAGCCTCCATCCTCATTGACGATAACAAGCTGGACGCCGTAAACGAATTCTGCTATTTGGGATCTACAATTACAGATGACCTGTCCCTAGAAGAGGAGATGAAAAAACGCATAGGGAAGGCTGCCTCGACATTTGCTAGACTCAGACTAAGAGTTTGGGAAAACCATAAGCTAGCTACGGTGACCAAAATGGAAGTCTACAAGGCATGCGTTATGAGTACACTGCTGTATGGCAGTGAATCATGGACCACCTACGCAAAGCAAGAGAGAAAACTAAACTCATTCCATTTGAGATGTCTCCGTTGGATCTTAAATGTCACATGGAAAGAAAAAGTGTGCAATACTGAGATCCTTGCGCGATCAGGTATTCCCAGCATCTTTACAGCCCTCAGACAACGCCGTTTGCGCTGGCTTGGACATGTTCGCTGGATGGAGGACAAGCGCATCCCGAAAGTCATCCTCTATGGTCAACTCGCGACTGGCACAAGAAAAACTGGTCGCCCCCACCTCCGTAACATAAATGTAATAAAACGTGACCTCAAATCAGTGAACATCAATACTGACAATTGGGAAGACATAGCTCTAGACCGCAACAGGTGGAGAGAGACAGTGACAAAGAAAGCTATGGACAGTGAAAGTACATGGGTCTCAGCCCAGGAAGAAAAACGCACAAACCGAAAAACGGCCAGCTCCTCTACCACCGAAGCAAAAGCCAAGGGGACCCTAACCTGCGCTATCTGTGGACGGAAGTGTCTCTTCAAAATAGGGCTCCACAGCCACATGAGGAAGTGTGCTCTGAGAAGAACCATAGTCGTCCTACGACTGAAGGAGGCCAATGATGGTATATATATAGAGATATATATTTATATATGAGAATTTAAAAAAAGCAGCATTTCTCAAACTTTGGCGAAAAAAACAACAACTGAGGCAGTGCTATAAGGTTTCCGGGTGGGGTTCGAAGCCCCGACGACAAAAGCGTTTTCTTGCTTTTTCACTGCAAAAAAGTATTCTCTTGACATTTACAACTCATTATTCATCAATAGAGTTCGGGGCGAAGCCCCGCCGCCAAAAGCGTTTTCTTGCATTCTTCACTGTAGAAACGCATTATCCTGACATCTATAACTCATTATTATCAATGGAGTTCGGGGCGAAGCGCCGACGCCAAAAGTGTTTTCTTGCATTCTTCATGCAGTAACGCATTCTCCTGACATCTACAGCTCATTATTCATGAATGGAGTTCGGGGCGAAGCCCCGCCGCCAAACGCGTTTTCTTGCATTCTTCACTGTAGAAACGCATTCTCCTGACATCTACAACTCATTATTCATCAATGGAGTTCGGGGCGAAGCCCCGTCACCAAAAAGGGTTTTCTTGCATACTTTACTGCAGAAACGTATTCTCCTGAGCTAAAGCTCATTATTCATACTATTAAAAAAGGACCTTTTGAATAATGTTGTACTTGAAAAATATTTATAGGCCCTTAATACATTGCAAAAAATCCGATTAGTTCCTTGAAAGGTAAGATACCCAACATTTTTAGATTTTGGCTTTGAGGATCTCCGCCGAAAAAAAATTATTCGATAAATAATATTCAATAAAATCAAAGTATAAATTGTGAGTTATAGTCCCAAATTTATTTAACTAGAAAAATATCAGATTGAATAAAGGTTAGAAAAAGGCGGCTATGAAAAAACGATTTGGGTTTAGAACTCATCTCAATCGTGACTCTTATGCTGAAAAATTTCGTTTGAATTCTAACTTTTCCAATGCAAAGTCTTTCTTAAAATAATTATGAGAAATTCATGTGAAATTACATAAACTCTGTCTGGAAATGGGAGGGGCGGTAGAGTGAAAACGATTAATCCTCGCTCCTTTAATAGTTTCTGCTAATGATTGCATTTGACATTGAAGAATAGGGGTGGGGCGACTCGATATAAGAATTTAATTTTTAGTATATATAAATTTTATTAGTGACAGATGTTTTTATTTTGTAATTTCTTATCTGTAATACAAAAAGAAAAAGTATTGGTTTGTCCGATAGGGGAATGGCGATTGCATGAATCGCCCCTCCCAGCTGGTACAACCCTTTTTCATTTAAATTTTACTTATGATAAAATTTGAGATTAGAGTGTGGTACGACATAATATATAATGGGTTGACATATCAATACGTAGTTTATATTATATAGATATTCAACTAATTTTGTTCACAAACTATGATTCTCCATAAAAATAGGACCGCCAGAGGGCTAGAGTGGGGAGGGCAGTTCATGCAATCGCCCCCCCCCCCCCAACCTCACCGAAACGGCCAAGATACCAGAAGGCGAGAGACATAATATAAATCTATATATTAATTCAACTAATTTTGTTCACAAACTATGATTTCTCCATTAAAGTAGGACCGCCGTCCCCTCAAAAGGTTTAGGTGGGAAGGGCAGTAGAGATAAATCGGCAAACAGGAAACGACATGATACAAAGATCGGTTAAAATATCAATAACAAGTTTTAATCACATAGATATTTAATTGATTCTGTTAGCAAGCTGTGATTTCTACTAGGAAATTGGACCGCCCCCCCCCACTCGAAAGTTGTTTTTGGGGGGGGGGGGGGCGGGATTGATACCATCGCCCCCTCCCGACCCCACCAAATCGGCCAACATACTAGAAGGGGGGTGAAAAAATCTAAAAATAGGTTGAAATAAAAATAATTAGTATATATTATTAACATAAGTAATGAATTCGTATACAAATTGTGTGAATTCTATACTAAAATTCGTCCGCGATCGCCCCTACCGCCCCCCCTGGATCCGCCAGTGCTCTGAGACCTGGGTGCTCCAACGGAAGCATTTAAGACTCCTCGAACGCTTCTATCAAACGTGCCTTTGTTTCATGATGGCCATACGCTGGCCGGTTTAGACAGTATAGAAGCACTAATTACCATTCGTCAGCTACGCTGGGTCGAACACTTATACACCTATACCGGATGCCAAAGGCGATCTTCTTTGGCGAGCTTAAAGAAGGACGGCGTAAGTGGGTGCCCCAAGTAAGCGCTTTAAAGATCAATTCAGGCACCAGTGGAAAGTAGCTGGCAGCAGATGGCCTCTTAAAGAGACAGTTGGAGAGCGCTCATTAAGGCTGCGGGACAAACATTTTAGACTCAAAGAAAAGCCATTATTGAAGACAGGCGCAGAAGACGGAAAGAAAACTTACATAGACTGCCAGCGGACAACGGTTTTGTTTGTACGAGATGCGGGGAAATATACAGGTCGTAACTAGGTCTGCATAGTCGTATGTGAAACACTGCACTCGTTCTTAATCTTCTGAATCGAAGACAATGCCATTATTATATAGGCCTAATGTTTAGTTAAACAATTCTGATTTTATAAAGCAATATTCAATACAATTAATTCATCCGAGGTAGTTTAATTACGAGACAGATCCAGACCTTTTTGACTCATTTTGAGATGGAAGTGAGAACGAGAGATCTATGGATGAATGAAAAGATTGATAACAGGCAAGCACAGGCTCACTCATCACCATTTCTTCCAGTCGCTTCATTGCGATATTTAAAAAAAGAACTCTTCTTGGACTCAGAACTTGTTTAGCTAAACCAAAGGCGTGTTCAAGGAAACTTACACTTTACGATGTACGATTGTATCGTGTCAGAAAAAAAAAAATTGGCTAGACTAGACATCGATTTGAAAGACTCTAAATCTAGAATTTAGACTGGTGTCTATGGGTCTAGACTCTAATAGTAATTGAGGTTATATTGTATAAAGTTAGGCCTTCATACAGTTAACGGCCAAACCTTTAGAATAATTAAGTTTACATTGTGCTGATCTATAAACGTTAAATTAATAAATTTATAAACTAGACTCTACATTTTTATCTCTCGGGGCGATGTTTTTCTTGGTGCAATCCTGCAGAGAGGTTTCAAGTTTTTAACTTTATTTGATGCGTAAAAATACCCAAACTCCAATCGTAATTAACAATATTCACACCAGAAGTAATCACAGTAATCTCCTCTTTGTTGACATTGATTTGTAAGATGCCAATTACATTATTTAAAATAGCAATAATAAAAAGGCTTGTCTTCAAGTCCGAAGATAAATGACGAATGCAGTATTTCCCGTGACAACGCAGCCACAGCTGCGACCTACATATTTTGCTACACCAATGCAGACATAAGACGTGAAATTGATATGACATGTGGGCGTGGCTTTTATAATCGAAACTAAAAGAGAAAAACATAAAAAGGGGAAAACTGGGAGAGTTTTTGATTTTAAATAGAATTAATACACAAAATAAACCATGTAGAATGATGACAAGTTGGCAACTAAATAATACATTTTTCTTTGTGCTAGAAATGAAAAACCTTTGATTCTACTGTGTTGATTCTACTGTGTTGATTCTACTGTGTTGATTCTACTGTGTTGATTCTACTGTGCTAAAAAAAAAAAAGGGGCACAGAAATTATTATATTTACTAGCATTGCACACCGGCTACGCCCATTGATTTGGCTCTATATTGTTTATTATGCACTTTTCTTGTTTTGAAATTTCAATAAACGGGCCACATTTACACAACATTTTAGCCCGTGAATTAGTTTGTATCTGTTATAACAGTGAAATTAAACGGCGCGCTGTCTTTTCTTCTCTCCCTCTCTGGAACCCCCGGCTTTGTTTGTTTGTTTGTTTGTTGTTGTTTTTTTAACCTGCGCATCGTACTTTCTCCGACATAGATATGATTTAAAGATGAAAAGTTCAAGCTTTATATCGAGACCCCGACACGCACAAATGCTTTAGGAATTCTTGTATCAGTTTTATTTATCCCCTCCCTGTCCACAAAAATTATTTTTTTTTTAAAGTTAGTTTTACCTACAATCTGACTTTTCTTTGGCTTCTTAATTCAATCTGGGCCTATATTGTATTTCGACCGTGACGTCATCCCCCCCCCCCCTACACACATGTATCTACACACAACCGCTTTTAAACTTTTCGTCACATTTTCATTACAATAACCTTTACTTTTTAGGCATCTCCAACTGATCCACCCATCAGCACAAACTCTTCAGTTTTGTAATTCTTTATCACCTTTGGTTTTACTTTTGTTTTATCTTAAAGCAAGCAATGTACGGTACCGGTATAAGACATCGCAAACATTTCTTTAAACAATCAGGCCTAGAGATTAAAATCCTGCACCATAGACTTATATAATATATTGTATCTAGACTGGACATGGAGATCTATTAAAACTACAAAAATGTCGTGATTTTTTTTTTAAAGTTGAAACAATGCGTTGTTTTGTAAAGCAGCTATATGAAGTAAAGTCTTTTTTCAAAGCTAACCTATGTAACATATGATTTAATTTTTAGATCTTGATCTAGTAATTGAACATCAAAAATAAGAGTACTCTCGTCTCATAATTATTATTTTGCAATTTTTTAGATACATAATCTGAAATATCTAGGTAATCAATCTATTTAAATGTACATAAGATGATTAAAATCAAAAGACATGAATTATTTCGATCTAGGATTTTTGAAACATTATCTCAATGGAAACCAACAGGAAATGGCTTTGTTTTATATATTAGCGTGAATATAAAGTTCTGTGATTAATAGCCCATTCTAAAGAAAATCCGAGAAATGATTATGCATTATTTCGAAACTTTGAAAACTAAAGATCATTATCTTTCTAAGACTTCCATTAGAGCTTGCAAAAGAGTTACGTACATAGAAATCAGTATACATAGGTCTGTGAATCGATCAATCGCGGATAATAATTTGTTTCCGGTTTCCAGTCTAGATATAATATATATATCTAAGTCTGTGTCCTGCACTCATCAACACGTATGCATTCTGTTCACCGGATACACCAAATACCTTGCCATTTGTGGATTCGCCGCTAAAAGACGTTATTAAAAATGTATATTGAAACTTGAAACAAAGGACTATTTTGAACCAAATAATCTTTGCAATCAGTTCTAGGGAGTCATTGAACACGTAAAGGAATAGGTAGACTAAGTTGTTGCAGGGACATCTGTATTGGAGATAAAAAACTAAAGGGTATTCAAATCCTCTTTAAAAGGTAGACATAGACATATATAATATAACTCAACCCCCTCCTCCCCCCCCAAAAAAAAATATTTTTTTTTCGTTAGTAAATAGGATGAACATGAAATACTGCAGTCTTTCTTAATCTCAAGAATTGAAAACAACCTTAAATATGTTGGGCTCCTTCTTTCTCAAAAGACAATGCATGCGCCCAGATAAAATTACTCGTTTCGTTTTTTCTCTCTCGAGTCCGGGCAGATTCTTGAGCGGTAAAGTTTGCAACAGTTCGTGTTTGTGGATGTACCTGTCTTAGGGCTATCTGCCTCCATGCTGTCCCATCTTGCGCGATTTCCTCACACATACTTTCATTGATGACTGTAGTTCTCAGATCTCGCTTGCAACCTCTGTAGGTTAGTCTTGGCGTCCGAGCCAACGTAGTCTTGTGTGTGTCAAAAGAGCATGGATACTGTGTTTATTTGCCCATTTTAAAACTTCCTGATTGGAGACACGATTCTTCTAGAAGATGCACATTATACTTCGCAGGCAGCACAAGTGACAACTCTTTAATCCTTGCTCTGGATGCATGCATGTTGACTAGCTCTCACTACCATAAAGAAGAGAGCGTTGTACACTAGCATTTTGGTTACCGTAGTCAGTTTGTCAGTCCGGTTAGACACGATTCATTAGACATGTATTAAATCTCTTCCTTGAAATCTTTCTTCGAAATACGTTCAATAAATCTCCCTAATAAATGGAAATAGATAAGAAAACACTGTGCTACAAGTAAGTCACATGACCAGATACTTCACAGAGTAGGATTTTAGTTGACAGCTATTCTGTTGCATTGACTACAGACCTACTATTAATGTTACAATTCTAAAGAATGTTGTATCAGCTTTAGATCACTTGTACTTCCAATGAAAAATGATTTAGTATCACAAAAGAGGAGATAAAGGATACTTTCAGTCGAACTCAATTCTCTGTTAAACTTTTCAATGAAATGTTGATGAGAACTAAACCTGACTGACAGAAATCACAGCCTTCTCTAATATTTGAATGAAAATATGCATTTCTTAAACTAAAACAAAATCAAAATGAAAACAATTTCTTAATTTCTCAGACAATAAGTTTGTTCATCTTTATTTAATTTACACATCTGTGTTGAAAAAAAACACTACTGGCTATAGTGTAAAAGATATCACATTAAAAAAAAAAGGTAATGTTAAAAAAATAAAATAAAATTATGAAAACAAAAATGTGGAGCAATGTCATGGCTTGTAAACAAATTGGAATCTTTTGAAACTCAACTTTATAGTCACGTACAAAATTGTACTTCTATGTCAGGGACTATACTTTCCAGTGACTGACTTTCAGAGCAAGAAGTCAGAGGCAAAGGGCAAGGGAGATCACAGGTACTGGACTTAAAGGCAAATAAGATTACAGACATTGACTTAAGGACAAAGGAAATTAGAGGTACCAGTACTGGATTAAAGGGCAAGGGAGATCACCTTTAGGCCAACTGGATTGAGAAACAAGGGAGATCACCTGTAGGCCAACTGGATTGAGGAACAAAGGAGATCTGAAGTACTGGAGAGAGGGAACTGGTCTTTTTACAGTGATATTAACAAAGAGCAAGAAGAAAGTGTTTTCTCTGTGCCCTGGGTGACAGAGCATTGTCAGGTGAGATACCTGATGGGAACCATTTTCTTCCAGGAAGAACAGACTGTCATTGGGCTGGAGTCTCAACTCTCATGACATTTGGCAGAGAGGCTGAATGAGGTAGGACAAAGAATGGTGGAGGTGCACATCAAGTAATCATTTAATAAATGCTAGCATTTATTATTCTAGCATACAAAATCACAGTGGATGTCTGAAATATACAGCTTCTAATAGTTGGTACTTTAACCCAATCCAGACTACTCAATGTTAGATCATTACAATTTGTGATACACTTTTACTTAGAAATAAATCTCATAGAAATACTTACAATTGTTTGATTAACAATTAATAGCACAACTTTTCAACTCAATCAAATTATTTGCTGCTTCTCTCCTTCAAACACTTTGTAGTTTACATTTTTCAAACAAATACAAATATGAATAATTATAAAAAAGTAATTTTCAAATCTCATTATCTCTGTTGCATCTTAAATAATAATTTTGTGTACATCTAATACAATATTAACAGAGGTTAATTTAATACATGAATGAAACTATGGGAATGAATTTCATATTCATTGTTTCTATTTGTCAATCATTCTACAACTGCCTGTTTTTGTCATAAACATAACTTACACATTATTTACACATTAAATATATCTGATAGTAAAGCTTTGACCCAACTCCCAATCGAACACCATAAAAAACTCAAGGATATATACACATCCTAAGCATTTAAAACTACACAAGACTACACACACAGAATCTAAAAGTAATTAGGACTAGAAAAAGAAGTAGCAGGTCGCACACGACTCAAGAAATATTTGCTTTTATAACAAATGCACTGAAACTAAATGCAGATGTAATAGTTGTCATATAATTTTAAGAATCATTTTTAATAAACAACAGACATCAACTTTTGTTATCAAGTTGGATTATAATTGTAGATGAGTGCTGCAATTAAAATGAAGAATGCTGAGATAACAAACTCGCTGTGTATGTGTAAGTCAAACAGGTAATAGGACAGAGCTGTTGTCACAAATGGAGCTGCAGCAATAATAAACAGCCGAACAATGTTACTGTTGTATTTCATGATAAGGGAAAATAAAATGCCAGTCATAGCCTGAAATAAAGAGGATAATTGTAAAATAATATTGACAAACTGTTGTGTCTAAGCATAAAAAAATAAAAACTGTAAAAAATGCCATAGTAATAACTGAAGCAAAAACATAAACAGGAAAAGAAAAGTGAAATAAATGGTTAAATGTTAAGCATGTATTTCCAATGTACAGGTTAGTGATGCTAATGTCTGACAAAGCTAAGATGGAGAAACTATTTTTACTCATTCATTTGCCAAGCACCAAACTAATAAGAATAATAACTAACAATAAATTAATAATATCATGAGTTAGCTCCCTCTGTTTATTGTAAAACAAAATATATTGCATTATAATTGCTAACTATATATTATATATAAATAGATTAAGCTCAGATATATTAGAATGTGTTTATGACTTAAGATAAGAGATCAGGAGAAAAAATAAATATGTGTTTGGACCTTGTGGTATGTGCTATCTTAATGTTAGGGTTTGTTATATCTTATTGATTGCATCTTGAGGGTCTCTTTTTCTAGAATTGAGCACTAAAGATTCCACTTATTCTCCTGAACAAATGTATCAAGTAGCAGCACACACACACAGACACAGACACACAGTGTGGCTACTTTTGTTTCTATGTGAGAGTGAGATGAAGGGAAGCAACTAGTGACACCAGCCTGTCAGAGACTTCAGAGAACCTGATCTCAGCTGTTTGTGGACATCAGAGGTAGTACAAGGTTAACAGGTCTATTTATAGAAATCGAGATTACAGAGATAAAAGATAAATAAGGAGAGATTGAGGAATCTAAACTAACTACAAAAATAATTATATTCTTTTTTTATACATGCCATTGGTACACTTTAAACAAGAGCAAATCTCTCAATTATTTTCGAGTTGGTAGCCATTTGTTTACTTCTCCACAAAAACTATTCATGTATCCAGTATTTCCCTTTTATGTGATATAAAACCAATACCTGTGTTATAATAACAGTCCATGTGTAGAGTGAGTAGCCATGAAAGATGTCAAAGTAATCTGTAAATAGTTTAGAACATATATAACTAGTAAATAAAATAAATGTTTATAAAACCAAAAATTAATTTAATTTTGGATTATGAAAATTAAAAAGAAAATGTACCGAATTAGGAAAAGTCTCCTGGATCTAGATCCAGACAAGATAATATTTTATGATCCAAATGGGAAAATGTACTATTTTGACTAAACTTTATTTGTAACAAATATAATGGCTGTCTTGAGCTCATTATTCCCTGTCCCTATCGTATGGAACATCAATCTAAATTTAAGCACCTTGTTTCAAAAACACAAACTAAAACTCAGCCCCCAAAGTGGTCCAACCAGGCAGGTAAAAAGGCAGGTTTCAATATTTTCAGAAAATACGAAAAACATGCATATATGTAACCCTGCCAGACCAAGTTACATATATGCTTGTTTTTCTTATTTTCTATACAGTCTTTTACCCCTGCAGCAGTAAATCTTTGTTTTTTGAGTCTTTGAACCTTCAATATTTTCAGAAAGAATTTTAGAATGAAATTCTATCAAAGCCAAATGACAGAGAAGAATGGAGAAAGAAGGTTGACCGATCTTGTGTGGTACCCCAACGGTTCAGCAGATAAAGGGATAGGTAAAAGTGAAGCCAAAGTTAGATGTGAACTTGGCCTAACTGATGTCATATAATGATTTAACTAATTGTTTTGTAAAGAGCATATCTTTTATTCAAAGCCTCAAGGAAAAAAAAACATTACAGTAAAAAGAATAAATTTTTATAATCTTTTAGCTGATTCTGCTGTGCTGCAGTTCACGGGATAATATGAAAAAGTACTTGTTAATTGTTGTTGTAAACTATGTTCCACTTATATGCATATTATATATTATATTATATTATATGCATATTAAATTTTTTCTCTTTTAAAAAAAAAGGTAAACATTTTTTTTTTGTAAATGTAGTAATTAGTATGACAGAACTTATTTAACTGAGCAATACATCTGTAAAAAAAAATTTTTTTGACAAAAAATCTAAAACAGTTTGCATAAATGTGCTTACAATATTATAAAGTTCTCTCACTTACTAAATAGCCTCCAATGTTTGTTACTATCAATAGCGAATAGTTGTAAAAATAGTGTATTTTTATGAAAAAACTGCTTGCATAGTTGATTTTAAAAATTAAAATTTTTCACTTTCAGAAATGAAAAAAGTAGCCATTGCATCCAAACTTTGAAAGGTCTAAAATATCATGATGTTAGATTTTCAATATCTTTTCTAGTTTACGAGATCTAAACGGGACGGATGGACAGACAGACCATACAAAATTGTTTAATTTAATATACAAACCAAATTCATTTTACATTACTGAATTTAATTTTAATGATTTATTTCATTTTCTAGTTTACAAACATACCGGTACCATACAAAGAATAAACCATTTCATAAAACAAAATATCATTAAAGACTTGATTAATGTAAAAACTGAATGTTATAAGACATTATTTTCAAGAGTCTATAAACAAAATAAGAGAAATCAAGTCTAAGAATAAATAAAAATTGTATGCAAATTTTTCAGACTTATGGAAGTTTTGGGGAATTCAAAAAGTTACATTACAGATTACAAAACTTAACAACATTTTCAACTAATATTTTTAGTACTATATTACTTATTTTGAGACATTTTGCTCATTTCCATAGGCCTTGTATAGATAAACTACATATTATGTTAAATGAAGCTTGAGTGTCAAGACCCAAAATGGCCATAAATGTATAAAAATCTAAAATTTAGTACTATTATGGATTTGTATTTTAAAAATTAAACAATGAGTAACTTTTTTTTTGTTAAAAACTTTATTTATTGAAACTGTAACAGTTGAGCCTAGAAACTTACAATTCAAAGCATAGTGTTAAAGGGCAATAAGTATTTTTAACTTATTCTTTTTCTTTTTCCCAAAAGGCCCACTGGTTTTGGTTTAGTCTTGAGAACCATTCTAGAGACTTTGACACAATTCATGCATGTGTATGCATCTGATTCAGGGCTAGCGGACAGGGCAGCTTTCTTTTTTAAACTCTTGATTAAGGCCGCTTTGTTTCTTTTGCTCCCAGCACGCACAGTCTGTCTCCATGCACTCCGGTCTTTGGCCATTTCTTCCCACATACTTTCGTTGATGTCTGTGGCTCTCATGTCTCGCTTGCAGACATCTCTATATGTTGGTCGGGCGGCCCTTGGGTCTGAC
>JAZGLO010002052.1:0-66985 GCA_036873155.1 Biomphalaria sudanica
ATCACTGGTCTAGATCAATACTGCAATTCTATAATATACTAAAACTAATCTCTTATTTTTACATTTAATGTTGCAATCAGTCTATCGATAGATTATCTAGGTTTTTTTTTTCATAAATTATATTTTAGATTTTCGATCTAGATCTAGTAGATATAGATCTTAAGAGTGCTAAATCAGAAGTTTAGTTTAGGTAGATCTACATCCTCATTCTAGTTTCATTTAAATCAAAATGCCAATAGCTCTGTTGTTAACTGTGCTGAGACATCGAAGTAAGCCTACAAGCACGATACATCTATTCTTTCTTCTTTTTTTTTCAATTACATATCAATGCTGAAAGATGATCTAAAATCGCTCGTCTGACATATTGTACATATCCGGTAGATGCTGTGCCGTAATGTGTAATATATCTCTTTACCAATAAAAGGCTATTAAATTAAGTTAACAGCAATGCCTGGTCGTGCGGTTAGCGTGCTGGACTGATTATCTCGACGGTCCCGGGTTCATACCCTGCTCGCTGGCGGATCTGACAGGGATCCGACGCGGCCGCCTCTGGGTTTGTGGAATAACACAATTCTATTCTATATTCTATAAAATGCATTACATTTGCTTATAACTCAAAACTCTTTCGCACTAAACAATTGTTAATATAAAACTCGAAATTCTAAAATCTCTAAAAAGCAAAGTAATCTAAAATTTTGTGCGAGACATATTTTAATGTAGGCATATATTCTTAAATAGGACTGGTTCATTGCAGGATGTTCCCGCTGTTAATGGTGTCTGGATACATAGGATGGGAAGGATTGTAGTATGTAAACAAAAAAAGTGCTTTTCTGATGCCAGTTGGTTACGGATTCTACTGTCTGTAAGAAACACTCATCCAGAGTAATAGATTGTGTGTTTGTCACAATGTTAAGTAGCCTACTAGCCCTCCACTGTTGAGATTTGTTATGTCACAATGTTAAGTAGCCTACTAGCTGCCCTCCACTGTTGAGATTTGTTATGTCACAATGTTAAGTAGCCTACTAGCCCTCCACTTTTTAGATTTGTTATGAAACAGAAGTGCGATGTCATCAAAACATTCAGTACTCAAAGTTAAATGAATCTATTTAGGGATTTGTTCAGCAGAATGCATAAATAAGCTAAAATTAAAATAGTTCTAGGACAAAAAATGAACATTTTGCCCACATGACATTATAGGCTCACTTAGAAATATAAAATAACAATAACGGAAAGATTTTAATACTTAATACTTTTAATACAATAATAGGTTATTGCTGAAATAAATGAATACTTTTACTTTTATACTGTTCATAACTGCTGTTTCATAAAATATACAGAATTGTCAGTCACATGTTTGCGCTTGATACACAGACCTATATAGATTATATCTAAATAACGGAAACAAATTCTTATCCGCTATTGACCCCGACGTAACGGAGATGCCCCAGTTTAGGCGCCAACTTGCCTTGGCTGACATAGAAGAGAGCACCTGGTTGAATGCGGCCTCAGAACGAGACAGCTGGAGGTCACTCACAAAGGCCGTGGGATACGCATTTGAGACCAAACGAAAATCCGCTGTCGAGGACAGACGCAGACGGCGAAAAGAAAATCTTAATCGACAATAGTTATGCCTGTGATGCATGTGGCAAAATATGTAGGTCATAGATGGGGCTGAGTAGCCAGGTGAAATATTGCATTCTTCATTGATCTTCGGAGTTCAAGAGAAGCCTTATATATTCACGCAAATATATGAAACAAAGCCATGTCCTGTTAGTTTTCGTTGAGATAATGTTTCAAAAATCCTAGATCGAAATAATTTACGTCTATTGATTTTAATCACCCAATGTACATTTTAATAGATTGATGACTTAGATCTTTCTAGATTATGTATCTAAACATTGCAAAATAATAATTATCAGACAAAAGTGCTCTTATTTTCTATGTTCAATTACTAGATCTAGATCTAAACATTAAATTATATCTTACATAGGTTAAGGTAAGAACAAAAAAAAATAAACCTACTTATACTTCTTATAACTACTCTACAAAAAAACGCCTTGTTTCAGCTTTTTAAAAGTTTTTCACTACATGTTTTGTAATGTTAAACGATCTCCATGTCCAGTCTAAATTTAATATATATAGGTCTATATACTTTAGGTCTATGGTTTTGAAGTAAAATTTTATATTTCAATAAAAAAGTAAAGCAAACGACAACTCCAAAAGCGTAGCCATGGAGGGAGAGGTTGAGTGTAAAAAAACAACAACAACACCGCCACTAAAAGTAAAAAGAAAATAAAGGACAAACTACAGTCCAAATGTTTCCCAAGGGCTTTTGAGGTTCAGATTTCCTTCGGATAAAAAAAAAAAAAAGCGAATCTGATGTCACTGAATTACTAAACAGTAACTAAAACAAGGTTTTGAATTTATACCCCACCCCACAAAGACTTTTTCATTAGGGTCTCCAATGTGTGTCATGTGACATTTGTAAAAGTTATATTTTAATAACAATTAGAAAGAGGATTCTATTATAACAATTAAAAAGAAACTTATATTCTTACCTTTCACTGCATATTACAACAAGGGAAATAACAGAAGAATACAAAGCAACAACTAAAAAGAACCTGTTGACTTTGCAGGCTACTGTCTGGAGTAACCACCCTTTGTTGAGAAAGAACATGACAATTTCGGGCACTCCAAATGACATGATGATGACATCGGAGACAGCCACGTTGACGATGAGAAGATTGGTCACACATTGTCTCATCTTGCTGTTCATCAGAACTAGGGCTATCGTCAAACAGTTGCCAACGAGACCGACCACAACAATGACAGAAAACAATACTGTCAACAGTACGATTGCAGTTAGAGACGCTACTTGTGTTTGCTCGGAGAATAAAGTAAAGTTATGCGTGATGTTCAATTTAAAATCTACTTCATAGCTATTGTCCTCTTCAGTCATTGTGACCATGAGTTAAACTTTCCATTGGAGAGGCTAAGCCACAGAAAACAAACTGAGTATACACGAGCTATAGATATTGTACACGGCATGATTTCAATTTCTAATTAGTTTTGTCACCACGGCTAGATCAGAAACACTAGGAAAAGTAAAATGAGTTGATTAAACAAATGCACAAGTTGACCATCTGTTGCAATATGGCGTTTAAAAAGGAAAAAAAAAGGGTGGGGTCCTATTTTATGCAAAATTTCTTTGGATTGAAACATTTGGAGCCACTTTGAACCTTAACAAGGGAATTTACTCAAGAAATTAAAAAATCCGAATCCAAATGTATTTTAATGTGTGGTAAACAATTTGTAATGTCTTTAATCATCGATCTGGCTCAAACTCGATGTCGAAGTTTGTTTTTCGTCATTTCCAATTTTGTAACTCCCAGTTTGTACACTACACAACGTGTTGCACGTAGGTCAGGCAGAGGCGTTCCTTGGTGGGTTTATTGGAAATCTTAGAACAACGTCAATACTTTTGAAAAACGTTTTTTAAACTTTGGGACCGGAGTGATGACCAGGAGGGAGGTGTGTAGGTGGGGTTCCAACAATGCTCTACAGCCTCTGTAGCGTTTTAAAATCTTATTCATGCTAAGTTTGTATCGAAATTGGTCAGCTATTGTTGACTTCTATTGCTAGGAGAGTTACAGATTGTAATTCTTGTTTAGAACTCAGACTTTTAAATCAATGACATTACTAAAACACAGAAGCGGCCTTAGCAGAGCGCGGGCCCTTGGCGAGTATTATATGCGGGGCCCTGAGCCTATAAATACCATACCACATAGTGCTAACGGGTTTATCCGCCTCTAACACTGTAGCCTTATTTGTGCGACTAAACATAGTACCTTACGTAGGTACTGTACTAGTGACCTTTCACTAATTACATACTGTATTGCAATTGTTCTGCGGGAAAGATTTCGCCTTTGAAGATAATAAATGATTCAGAAACATTGGACATGAAAAATAAACAAACTAGATAATATAATTTCTGCTAAGCTGGAGTCGGAAAGTAACTATTTGTTACGGAGGAAAACTAGAACACATGCAATAACCAAATCGTTGCTTAGACGGATTCAGTCACGAACTTTCCTGGCTTGTCGCTTTGCACTAATAATTTCTTTCGAGATGCGCGGTCCAAAAGCCGAAGTCCAATGGAGTTTCTTTAAGAACTAGGTGTGTGTGATGGGAGCTAGTCCTTTGACGTTCGCAGATCCGGGCGGGGGGCTATACCAAAGGTTTTCAAAATAGATAACGAAAAAAAATACTCCCGCATTTTTTTAAACTCGGGTTTTCCCAGGGCCCTCTGTTGTATATACACAGTAGCCTATTGGGAAAAAAATGAATACGTCATCGCCTAACTTTCTGAATGCTGATTGGCCGAAATAACAGTCTAGCACATTGACTGGTTCAATCCAGACCAATCGGTAGAATAGGTCTCAACTCTGACCTGCGACCTTTAAAACTGTGGCTTTCAAAGGTAACTAAGTAAATGGGAAATAGTTATTTAGGACATTTAAGTGTTAGGGGATGTCTTGTCTTGATGTCTTGTCTTGATCTCTTGTCTTGATCTCTTGTCTTGATCTCTTGTCTTGATCGCTTGTCTATTCCCCTCGAAAGTCAAGAAAACACTATATCTCTTTATACATTTTTATTAAAAACAATAATTGTTTTCAAAAGTTGCATTTATGTTACAACAATATAAATGACCTTAGACTCATGTGGAAATAACTATAGCCTTTCAACTGGTTCAATCATCATCAGTATGTATTTTCCAATTCAAATCCGATTGGATGTCGTTTATTTACGAAATAAACGATGTTTAATTGGTCGCTTCCGGCAACTTGTTTTTATTGATGTCAATGTGAACTGTTCAACAATGATATCCTCGTAGAATTGATAAGTCATAAGATGCTGTCTTTACCGAAACTGAAAGGTATTTGAAACCAAAAATGTTCTGTTAAGAACTTCCATGGTAATATGCTATCATAGAGATGCCGGGAAGGGCGGTCCAATTGTTTATGCAGAAATCATAGTTTAGGAACAAAATAGCTGAATAGCTATATAATATAGGCTACTTATCGATATTTGAACTCATTGTATATGTCTGTAATCTCAAACGAAATCATTAGAAAATAAAAATTGAAAAACGGTGGTCGGTACCAGGTGGAGGTGCGGTAGAGGCAATATCTCTCTCCTCCATACAAATCAATTCGCTTAAACCTTTTCTATCGTATAGTGAACAATTGCACACATTTTTACACACACACACAAATCTATCACTCCACCCTTGACTCTCTAGTGCCAAATGCAATCATTAGCAATCATTATAAAATGGGGAGATTACTCTTACATGTGTCATCGTTGTCAATCTACCGCCCCTTCCCCTTTTTTGACGAAGAAATAACTCTTAAAATAGAAAAGTCAAATCTCACGAGAGAGTCTATGCAATAATGCTTGTCATAATTATTGAAAGAACAACTTTATTTTGGAAAAGTGAGAAACGTTGAAGTATTAAGGTAACAATTGAGATGAGTTTTGAACCCAAATATTTGTTTGTTTTGTCTAGTCACCTTTTCCCAACCTTTACTCAATCTGAGATTTTTCTAGTGTAGACAAATAGGTTTGGAACTATCATCCAACAATGACACTAACTTGAGAGTAGAATTGAGTCGGTCCTCCTCTATTTTCCGCATGTTTTTGTTCAGAGCTTTGAATTCTAGGGGTCTGTAACAACGTTCTAGTCACGTCTGTAACAACGTTCTAGTCACGTCTGTAACAACGTTCTAGTCACGTCTGTAACAACGTTCTAGTCACGTCTGTAACAACGTTCTAGTCACGTCTGTAACAACGTTCTAGTCACGTCTGTAACAACGTTCTAGTCACGTCTGTAATAACGTTCTAGTCACGTCTGTAACAACGTTCTAGTCACGTCTGTAACAACGTTCTAGTCACGTCTGATGCTGACCAAAAATAGGTTTACTACAAAAGGTCTTCACTTAATGATAATATTACGCTAAATACTCACAATAAAAGACATACTTGTGCCTCGATTGTCAGTCACACTTCAGTATCGACCAATGCACCTACGTTACTTTATTTTACTAATTTGACCTGCTTTTTTTTTAATAGGAGGAGTACTGAGTTGTAGATGTCAGGAGAGAGCGTTTCTGCATCCCTGGATCCACCCGTGCAGAGAGTAAGGGTTTATTGGGTGTTTGGAAAACAATGCCTCCCCCCCCCCCCCCTCAAAAATTCTCTATCCGCTAGTGCTGGCGTTAAGAGATCTTCTTTAAGTATTTGTGAACTGGTTACAACTGACTTGTTTCTTTTTAGCGGTCTCCAAAAGGGGAAAAGACGCTATTAGTTTTGTGTGGCCTGTATGTCCGTCTGTCCGTCCGTCCCGTTTAGATCTCAGAAACTAGAAGAGAAAATAAAAATCGGACATCATGATATTTTAGAGTTTTTTTTAAAAATAAAAACACACCATTTTTACAACTATTCACTATTAATAGTAACAAACACTGGAGGCTTTTTAAAAACATTCACGCTAATGGTTTTAGATTTTTTATCAAAAAATATTATTTTTTTACAAATGTATTGCTAAGTTATGTTAGTTCTGTCATACTAAATACTACATTTACAAAAAAATATTAACTTTTTTTTTTACAAAACATTTAGATACCCATTATAGGACATCAGTTAGGACAGGTTCGCATCTAACTTCACATTCACTTTCACCTATCCATTGGTCTGCTGGACACAGGATCTGTCAAACTTCTTTCTCCATTCTTCTGTCATTTGATTTGATAGAATTTCATTATATTTAAACCTGTCTTTTTACCTGCCTGGGTGGACCACTTCTGATAGAATTTAATGCCGATATTCTTCTGAAAATATTGAAACCAGACTTTTTTCCTGCCAGGGTGGACCACTTCGGGGGCCGATTTTGAGTTTGTTTTTCCACACAAACTGTCTTTGTAACCTTGTTATTTTCTTGTTTTCTACTTTTGCTCTCCCATCTAATCAAAAAGTTTTTATAGGAAAGATTTGAAGGGAAAGCTGAGGGTGGTGACACCGTGAAATTACCACACCGGGTGTCACTCACACTAGTGACTCCACTGGATCTCCCAATTACTTTTTACACGCTTTTTTTTTAGCTCGTCTACTGTTGTCAATACTAGCGATTCGGTACTTTGAAATCGTTGGAATATGTTGGCAATTTTGACCAGAACTTTATTTGTATATATTTTCACCAATAGAACGCCACGCCATGTCCCTTCCCTTGAACCACACATTCTAGTAGCCCTTAAAAAAACAAAACACATTTTGAGTTGCTCAATAACTTAACACTCCCCTTTCCGCTATTCCTCTTAAACCTATAAGTAAGTATATATATATATAATTCTCTTCATGGCTCAACAGTTTGGACAAGACGTAAAGGAAAGATCACTCTTTTATTTCTGAAAGTCGGGCTAGAGTTACCCCACGTAAAAAAAAAGAGGGGGGGGAGACAGTAGTATTTACCCGTCACTAAATCGCAGGGCGGACTTAACCATAGTGGGCCCCAATGCGAAACGGATTTCACAAGGCCAAGTTTGGGTAGGAATACGGATAATAAGTGAACATTAAGAGTTTGTATTAGAAAATATATTTGTCTTTGCATTTTATTCCTTCTTTACCACGCACAGAATGACTACACGAACCTTGCATGTGGCGAAGTCATACAGTATATCAAAAGAGTTCTGTTTCCTACATAGATCACGCTCAATAGAAAGAATAATCAAATGTTTCAATCTATCTACGAGTATTGTTGACCTCACGTAATTCTTCATTAGTTTGATTTGCGAAAAGCTTCTTTTACTAGATTCCAAAATTACGGGTATTGCATAATGCCGGTTTTTTTTTATCGCCCGTAGGATTGGCGTTTTCCATACTGAATGACACCCCAAAATGACCATTTTTGTTTATATATTTCAGGAGATATGTATGAGTTTTCAAAACATTTAAAACTTTCTGGATATTTCCAGGACTTTTTCGTATATTTTGCAATTTCAGGAGATTTCTAGAAACTCCTGGTAAATCGACATTTTCAAATGTTCCTTTACTTGACGGGGGGGATTAGTGTAACATGAAAGTGGACCCAGACTTCAGGACTACAGACGGATTTAAAAGTCAATTTAAAAGTCAATAGGTCATATTCTTCCAGCCTAGACTAGTCAACGATTCTAAGTCATCAGATTGTCCCATCGTTTGAATCACTCTGAGTTAAATCATACCAACTGTCAAACAATATATTAACAATTCTTTTTTAAAAAAGCTTATATCAAGTGTAATTGTATCAATTAATATGACGCAATCATGCGATTAATTTGTAATAATAACAGACAGATCTTTGTGGAGACAGCTTGCCACCCAAAGCGCCGAACGGCGCGGGAGGATCTAGGTCTAAGTCTAAGTAAGTCTAGAGCAGTGATTCCTAAAGTGGTCTATTTAGACCCCACCAAATTAAAATGGGGGGTCTATGAAATGTGTACGGAGTCACCCAGGTCGTGACTTTAATTTTGAAAATGGAATTTTTTGATACACACATTTATGATTTGTACCTTTGAAAATCCTTAAAATTGTTATCCAGCTCATTGAATGAAAAGTTGTTATATATTTAATTTAATAACTCTATTTAAGTAGCGTAATTTAGTCTAGTTGTAACTTAAACAAAAAGAAATGTAGACTGTACAGCGTTAAGTAGGCCTATTTCAAACTTGGATTTCATTCCTTCCTTATCGAACAAGCGAGACTTAGCGAGAGTTTATGTGTCATTTTTTATGACGCTATGAAACGAATTAAGCTGAAGGATCATTTGAGATGACGTCACCCAGATACAAAGATAAAGGCTTGAAAAACTTTCAAACACTTAAATATATATATATATGTGTGTATGTGTGTGTACATAATTAATCTTTATTACATGTTGACCCTTCATTCTTTCGAAAGACGTTTATTGTGCCTTACAATAGGTTCTTGAAGGTAAACATATTAACTCAGAAATGTAAGTAGATTCAAGGTTTCAAGGTTGTCATGGCCAGGGGTGACAATGGGGATAAGCTCCCACTGTCTATAAAATACTCCTAAAGGCATGCGTCTCAGATAGCCTCTGACAACTAAGTCCAGCACCTGGCCTGCTCGTGTGGCTTAGATATTAAGCCCGGCGAAACTGCTCTTACTAACAGGTGAAGGGGTGAAGGCGGATACCTGGCGCCACAAAACCAGGAGCTTCGGGCAGGTGGAGCTCGTCAGCCTAGTAGGGCAATTCATCTAGGAGAGGGGTACTCTGACTTCAAACCCCCGCTGCATTGCCGTTTTTAAGGCTTCAGGAGACAACCTCGAGGATAAATCAGGAGTGAAGCCCCTTAGGCGTTGGGAGTATCAGCTACGAAATTCCCTCCGGCAGCTTCTGCAACTAAGTTGGTGCCAAATGTAACGCGATGCGTTCCTTTGGATCACATCAGCAAGGTCAAGAGAGGGATCATGAAGCATGGGCCACCCATGACCCCTTTATCTAAGGCCCAGGAATGCGCCCCGGAGAGGAAACTCTGGTGCTGCTGCAAAGCGGCTAAAACAACACGGGAGACAACAGTTACGGGTTATAAGTCCAACTTGATTGGCGTAATGTATGGACGCCACGGGTTGTCTCTGTCGGTGGGAGAGGTCTTCGCGCCTCACTGATCAGCTACCGCCCGCCTCAACCTGGGCAGCCCCCAGACAGTTAGGTGCTGATCCGCCACAGCCTGCCTGCTCTAATGGGTGCTTAGAGCTTAGTTTAAAACGACAAGTAGGCTGTAAACCTGCACCAAGCAACAAAAGAAGAAAAATGAAAAAGAAAATTCCTATTATGCGACTGGCCACATTTAACGTCAGGACAATGTGTCCTGGTCTTACAGATGACCTACAGAAGGTTGACGATGCAAAGAAGACGGCAGTCATAAACAACGAACTGAAAAGACTACGCATTGACATTGCAGCTCTCCAAGAAACCCGACTAGCCGAAGACGGCATGCTCCGCGAGGCTGATTACACTTTCTTTTGGAAAGGAAAAGCACAGGAACAGACGAGAATGCATGGTGTGGGCTTTGCAGTCAAGAACAGTCTACTTCCCACAATAGTCCCTCCAGTTGGTGGCTCGGAAAGGCTACTAAGCATAAGTATGATGACTACATCTGGAAAAGTCACTCTAATTAGTGCCTATGCCCCTACACTATGTTCACTCCAAGAGGACAAAGACAAGTTCTACGAAGACCTAAGGGAAGCCATTGAGACTATTCCTCAAAAAGAGCACATGGTTATTCTAGGTGACTTCAATGCAAGAGTAGGAGCTGACCACACTACCTGGCCAGACTGCCTCGGGCTTTATGGAATCGGCAGGATGAATGAGAACGGACAAAGACTTCTTGAATTCTGCGCATACCATAAGCTCTGCATACGAACACATACTTCAAGACAAAACCACAGCATTGTGTCTCATGGAGACATCCTAGGTCTGGACACTGGCACCAGCTGGATATGATACTGACACGGAAAAGGGACATTGGAAACATACTGCTCACACGTAGCTTTCAAAGTGCAGACTGTGATACTGATCACACTTTAGTGTCCTGCCGGACAAGACTGCTGCCTACTAAGATCCACTCATCACAGGGAAAAAGAAAAGCACGCCTAAATACTGCAAACACTAACAATGCTGATCTTAGCATCGAATTCACAAAGAAATTAGAAGAAGCTTTCAAAAACTTCTCAGTGACTGAGATAGAAAAAACCTGGACGCTCATACGTGATACTATGTACCAAACATCATCACTGGTCTTTGGTAACAAAACAAAGAAAAATGAAGACTGGTTTGAAACAAGTCTGCAAGAAATGGAAACTGCCACTAAAAGCAAGAGAGTAGCCATGCTAAACTACAAGAAGGAGCCCACCCCTAGCAACTTACAAGCTCTCAAATCTACTCGAAATGATGCCCAAAGAATAGCAAGACAGTGCGCAAACAAATACTGGCAGGACCTATGTGAAAACATCCAATCTTGTGCCGACTGTGGTAACATCAGAGGACTATACGAGGGCATGAAAAAAGCCTTTGGACCTTCCACCAGTAAGTGTGCCCCACTTAAGTCAAAAGATGGCTCAATCATCACTGATCGTGCACTGCAAATGGAACGATGGGTAGAACACTATGCAGAACTTTACCAGATTGAAAATGCCATCTCGACAACTGCTTTGTCTAACTTCCCACCACTTTCAGTTTTGAGCGAATTAGATGAAACACCTTCTGTAAAGGAACTGAGCACAGCCATTGACATGCTTGCACACGGGAAAGCACCCGGAGGAGATGGTATTCCTGCTGAAGTCATTCAGGCTGGAAAGCATGGCCTAATCAAGCCACTCCATGAACTGCTAAGTCTATGCTGGGAGCAAGGAATAGTCCCCCAAGAATTGAAGGATGCCAACATAGTTACGATTTACAAAAATAAGGGTGACCGCACGGATTGTAACAGCTATAGAGGCATTTCACTTCTTGGCATAGTTGGGAAGGCTTATGCCAGAGTAGTACTGAAGCGACTACAGATCTTGGCAGAACGAGTTTACAAGAAGGATTACAGAGGCTTGTGAGTGCACTGGCAGTTGCTTGTCAAGAGTTTGGCCTCACAATTAGCCTCTCCAAGACTGAAATCATGACACAAGATGTTGCAGAAATACCAGTGATACACATTGGAAATCACACACTTACGGTGGTGCAGGAGTTCACATACTTGGGAGCAACAATAGCCAGCGACCTAAACTTAGACACTGAGTTGACCAAAAGAATAGGGAAGGCTTCTGCAGCAATGGCAAAACTCTTTAAGCGTGTGTGGGAAAATACCAAATTGACCACGGCAACAAAAATCCTTGTCTACAATGCCTGCATTCTGAGCACACTTCTATATGGCAGTGAGAGCTGGGCAACTTACAAGCGTCAAGAGCACAGATTAAATAGCTTCCACTTACGCTGCCTGCGACGCATACTGTGCATCTCCTGGAGGGATCGTGTCACCAACCAGGAAGTTTTGACACGGGGGAACATACACAGTATCTATGCTCTATTTCAACAGAGAAGACTACGCTGGCTCGGTCATGTCACTCGCATGCCAGATGGAAGAATCCCTAAAGACATCCTGTACGCTGAGCTAGCAAAAGGAGCCAGACCCAAGGGCCGATCAAGACTAACTTACAGAGATGTCTGCAAGCGAGACATGAGAGCCATGGGTATCAACCAAAGTATGTGGGAAGATATAGCCCAAGACCGGACAGCATGGAGACAGAGTGTACGTGCTGGTACGAACTTTGCTGAATGCAAAAGAAATGAAGCTGCATCGGTCAAGAGAAAGAAAAAGAAAGCTGCCCTGTCAGTGAGCCCTAGGACAGATAAATATAAATGCTCAAACTGTGGCAAACTCTGCCGATTCAGAATTGGCTTGATCAGTCACTCCAGATTCTGCCCCGTCTCAAGACGTAACCAAAGCCAGTGACTCATCTGGGCGCATCCATTGTCTTACGAGACAGAAGGAGCCATATAATAATTAACTTTGAAATGTAAGTAGATTCTAGATATTTGCTTAGTGTAAACATATTAACTCAGAAATATAAGTAGATTCTAGACTTTTGTTTAATGTATCTTATCTTATATAATACAGACGTTACTTCAAAAAAGAAGATGATTACGTCCTACGCTTCATGCATTTAGTCATGCATATTAACCAATGACTTAAATTCTGCCAAGTCACTGGTTTTTCTGGCTAGCTCAGGCAACCCATTCCATGCTCTAATAGCACTAGGGAAGAAGGAGTATTTGTACAAATTTGTCCTAGCATATTGGACGAGGAATGTGCCTTTATTTTTGTGTCTTTCAGAGTATTTTATTAGATTTTATTTTTGTATTTGAAGATTATGGTTCAGTGTTTTATGTATAATTGCTACTTTACTTTTGAGTCTTCTGTCCTGAAGGCTTCCTAAATTTAGTGATTTTACTAATGGTGTTACTCTAGTCAAATGTGAATATTCGTTTGTTATGAATCTTACTGCTCTATTTTGTGTTTGTTCCAGTTTCTTAATGTTTTCTTGAGTTGAAGGGTCCCAAACGGTGGATGCATATTCTATTATTGGCCTAACCAAGGTTAAATAACATTTTAGTTTTATGTTCTTATTTGATTTATAGAAATTTCTTTTAATAAACCCTAATGCTTTGTTTGATTTTTTTTATAGTTTCATCAATATGTGGATTCCATGACAGTTTTTCATTTATTATAACACCTAGGTATTTTGCGTTTTTAGTCTGTGTTACTGGTTTGCCATGAATAAGATAAGTGGAATTAATTTGTTTTAGTTTTTTTGTTACTCTTAACAACTGACATTTTTCTGGGTGGAAAGACATGCTCCAATTTGATTCCCATTTCTGTAATTCATCTAATTCTCTTTGTAAAATATCTGTGTCTTGTATTGTTTTTATTGTTCTATATATTATGCAATCGTCTGCAAATAATCTGACTTTTGTTCCTAAACTAATGCAATTTGGTAAATCATTTATGTAAATTAAAAATAGTAGTGGACCCAAGATTGTTCCTTGAGGTACACCTGAGTTTACTGTTATTGGTGTTGATTTAGAGCCATTTATTATTACAGTTTGTTCTCTCCCTATCAGAAAATCTTTAATCCACTGATGCAGTGGACCATTAATGCCGAAATATTTTAATTTTTTAAGCAAACTATGGTGGTGAACTTTGTCAAAAGCCTTGGAAAAATTTAGTAAGATAGTCTATTTTCTCACTATTATCTAAACCTTTTAATAAATCATCAATTAGTCATATTAGTTGTGTTTCACATGATCTATATTTCCTAAAGCCATGTTGGTATGGGGTGAGGACATTATGTTTGTCTAAGTGGTTTATGATGTTGCTACATATTATGTGTTCTAGGATTTTACATGTGATGCTGGTAAGTGATACTGGTCTGTAGTTTCCTGGGTCAGATTTTTCTCTTTTTTTTAAATAGGGGGGTGACATTAGCTTCTTTCCAGTCCTTTGGTACTCTGCCCTGGTTAAGCGATGCCTGAAAGAGTATTTTGAACACTGGGGCTAGCTCATTGCTTAGTTCTTTGAGTAATCTAGCTGGAATACCATCAGGTCCAGACGCTTTATTTGGTTTGGTGTTGGCTAATAGTTTTTGAATTCCATTTTCTTGTACTACTAAATCTTCTATGTTGTCTACTTGGTTCAAATTAAGAATGATGTCTTTGTCTCCTGGGGCTGAGAATGCTGATGCAAAGTATTTGTTTAGGATGTTTGCTTTAGTTTCATTATCATTATGTATTATGTTATGTTCATCTTTTAATGGCGCTGTGCCTGTTGTAAACATATACTCAGAAATGTAAGTAGATTCTAGACTTTTTGTTTAATGTTAACATATTAACTCAGAAATATAAGTAGATTCTAGACTTTTGTTTAATGTAAACATATTAACTCAGAAATATAAGTAGATTCTAGACTTTTGTTTAATGTAAACATATTAACTCAGAAATATAAGTAGATTCTAGACTTTTTTTTTAATGTAAACATATTAACCCAGAAATATAAGTAGACTCTAGATCTTTGCCTAATGTAAACAACAAAGTCAATAGTGTACAATTATTCAATAGAGTTTTTAATATAAAACTGCAACATTGCTGAATAATTTCATGACATATAATTTCAGTTTTGTAATGCTCACTAACTTAGTGTACAAATGGAGTAAATATATACAATCATAAATCAAATATATTTCATATTTATATTCTTACACAAATAAATTAATCTCGTACACATATTCACCTAAATTGCACTACTGTATCAAATATGTAAAAAAAAATGTATAAAACATTGCACCCATTAATAAAACATTGCACACAAATACCAACATATCAAATGTAAGTAAACATAGTTTTTAAAAATATAGAATTAAATGTCCATGCCGTGAATTGATTGATATACAAAGAGAACCAAATACAACATTGTTCAGTTTATACATCAAACAAAGATTTGTTAAGTCTGGTGTGTAGTCAGTCATTACGTGGTGGTGTGTAGACATTACGTAGTGGTGTGTAGTCATTACGTGGTGGTGTGTAGTCATTACGTGGTGGTGTGTAGTCATTACCTGATGGTGTGTAGACATTACGTGGTGGTGTGTAGACATTACGTGGTGGTGTGTAGTCATTACGTGGTGGTTTGTAGTCATTACGTGGTGGTGTGTAGTCATTACGTGGTGGTGTGTAGTCATTACCTGATGGTGTGTAGACATTACGTGGTGGTGTGTAGACATTACGTGGTGGTGTGTAGACATTACGTGGTGGTGTGTAGTCATTACGTGGTGGTGTGTAGTCATAACGTGGTGGTTGTGTAGTCATTACGTGGTGGTTGTGTAGTCATTACGTGGTGGTGTGTAGTCATTACGTGGTGGTGTGTAGTCATTACGTGATGGTGTGTAGTCATTACGTGGTGGTGTGTAGTCATTACGTGGTGGTTGTGTAGTCATTACGTGGTGGTTGTGTAGTCATTACGTGGTGGTTGTGTAGTCATTACGTGGTGGTGTGTAGTCATTACGTGGTGGTGTGTAGTCATTACGTGATGGTGTGTAGTCATTACGTGATGGTGTGTAGTCATTACGTGTTCAAAGGCCATTGAAAGTTTGGATATTTTTTTAAAGAACGTTGTTCTATACACATTTGTATATCACGTGACTTTGGTAATAATATATGGACACAAAACTCTCGTTAATTTATAGTTATAAAAAAATAAATTAGGCTGTGACGGTTTATAGAAATTGACATAGACTCATGTTCGGCGTTCTATTTTGTCAAGTCTTTATTTGCTTTCTAGGATTTCCTTTTTCTTATTTCTGATGGTTTTTTTTTCTGTCTTAATTTTCTGACTTCAACGTTTTCGTGAGGATTTTAGTTCAGAAATAGTTTTACTCCGAAGTTTAAATTTGATAAATAAATAGATAACATAATATATAAAATAAAATCAAAATTTTATACACTCTTGTAAATCTCCCTCCCCCCTCAACAATACTGCTTTCTGCACTTTCAGACTCAATCTCAATGTCATTCTCAGTTTCATTCTCAATTTCAACTTCTTTCTCAATTACATTCTCAGTTTCATTCTCAATTTCATTCCCAATTTCAACTTCTTTCTCAATAACATTCTCAATTTCAATTTCGTTCTCGAGTTCAATCTCAGTTTCATTATCAATCTCAATGTCATCTATAGAATGATTCTAGGATTCAGTTCCGTATAATTCAAAATATCTCCATAATTTAAGAGAACATATTCATTGTACATTTCTCCAGATTCCCTTCAATTCAACAAGAGCCACAGAAAGTTGAACACGTTAAGTGCATGATCCCAGAATGACTTCCATGTGAAGGAGCAAACAACACAAGAAACTGAAAGGAGTCTGTGTGTATACACAAGAAACTGAAAGGAGTCTGTGTGTATACACAAGAAACTGAAAGGAGTCTGTGTGTATACACAAGAAACTGAAAGGAGTCTGTGTGTATACACAAGAAACTGAAAGGAGTCTGTGTGTATACACAAGAAACTGAAAGGAGTCTGTGTGTATACACAAGAAACTGAAAGGAGTCTGTGTGTATACACAAGAAACTGAAAGGAGTCTGTGTGTATACACAAGAAACTGAAAGGAGTCTGTGTGTATACACAAGAAACTGAAAGGAGTCTGTATGTATACACAAGAAACTGAAAGGAGTCTGTGTGTATACACAAGAAACTGAAAGGAGTCTGTATGTATACACAAAGATTCTTACAGGAGAGAGTGGCTCAGACACGAAACAAATTTTAGGAATAACCAAAAGTAAATGTATTCTTTTTAAATACGTTCACACAGTTAAAATAACGGAAGCCTATAATGAATTTACAAAAGAATAAGAAATAAAGACTATTTCAAATGATTTAGATTCAAACCAGAATACATCTCCTCAGTGTTTGGTCTACTTCCTCGCAAATAAATACATTCAAAGTTTCAATGTATTATCACAAGTAAATAGTAACAAAGAGAGACTATTGTGTAATATCATACACACACACACACTTGAAACACTTTAAGAGAGAGGACTTTAAAAATAGAGATAAACCCTGACTAGATAAAAATTAAAATAATATAGTACTTAAAAAACATTTTATATTTCATAAAAAAGAACAAACATTTAAACAAACAAAAAATTATTTTTGAAGCAACATTTGGCCAAAAACAATATGTAGGTCTAAATTCAAGACTAGTCATTCTGTAAAAGTTGTGACTCTATTGACAGGTGGGGACAATGTTCACAACACGGACATAGAAGGAGACAAAAAAAACCTGAACATTTCCTATGTGACATTGAGAGTTGACTTTAGAATGTAGTCGTTCAGTATAAATTACAAAAAGAAAATAAGGAAGAATTCAATAGAAGAGAAATACAAATGTACAGTGTCTAGATTTTCCTTCTGTCTAACACAAGCCTTCAGTTTCACTTTTCATTCGAGTACGTCCACACAAGCATTGCAAAACATTTGCTCTGCATTGAATGACTCATCACCGAACGGTGGGCTCTTCAACAAAATAATATTCCATCAATACATCTCTTGTACACTTGTGTTTGAATCTACGATCTAACAAAGTCAACAGGTGAACTGTTTAATTGCGTGCTTTGATAATATCGGCAATAATCTTATCCTGATCTACAGTCTCTAAGATATGTGGGGCATTAATGAGAACGCCCAAGGTACCTCCCAGTGACACCAGAATGAAGATGATCATCATGAGTCGATCTAGTACAGCAGCAAGATATTTCCAGTCGTCTAGAACCTGCAATGAACATCAAACGAACATTTGTTAACAAAAACTGAAAATAGATGTCTAACGCTATTCTTGTAAGATTACAAGACCTGGTGTTCTTATGATCTTCCTGCGTAAATAGACCTCAATACAATCATAGAACACTCTTCCACTGTCACTTACTGTGTTGTAATCCTCGTTGTTTTTCATCTGCCGACAAATAAATTTGATGGCGTTACTGGCACTGTAAAGTTCTCGAGTTAAATCTATAGGACTTAAATTTGGATCAGAGAAGGCCATTAATTTGGATATTTCTGAAGGTTTTGCCTGACACAAACTCTCTTCTGATTGGCTAGTTCCCGGATCTCTCAAAATACATCGATGCCCATTAGTTGGAAGATTAGGTGGAGCAAATTCACGCATTTCGATTGTTGGACTTTCTGTTGGAAATAAAAAATTGTTTCATAGCATTGAACAAATTAGAATTAATTTCTCTTTTCAGTGAGGCCATAGAGATATAGAGATATATTTATTGTATATGGTGACAATTTAGATTTTTGCAATAATATAGGTCAGTGCTGTCTTACTTCTAAACAATGTCTTTCAAAACAAAAACAAAGAATGTGCTACCAGTAACCAGCCCACCCCTGCCTGATAACCTCACACATGTAACTGTACGATATAAATACATTTAGATCTAGTAATAACATTACCATCAGAAGAAAAATGACTCCCTGACGCTGATGATGAGAGTGTGACGCCAGGCGAATGACTCTTTTTAAATTTCTGTCTCCAAGCATTGACTCTTTCATTAACTCTTTCATTTTCTCTGTGACAATAGAAACAAGATATGCAAGATCAAGACAATATTAAACAAATAAAGAGATATATACACAAAACATTAGATACGAAAAAAAAAAAAAGACATTAAAACGAGTAATGGTAGAGAGTACATGGTCACCACAGAGAATGCAAGATATCTAGACTATAAAGTAGAGTGTAAGGAGTATGTATGTTCCGAATAGAAATCAAAATCGTTTGACCAATCTTGATGAAACTTTGCATAAATGGTCCTTGGGGGCTAACTGGAACCGTGACGTATGTATAGTAGCCCTAAAACAAACTTAATACCCTCAAAAAAAAGTTTGCCCAACTCTATGAAACTCTATTTGATGAATCAAAGCCATGTTTACCATGTTTAGATCAAAAGGATCTAGATCTAATTGTTAAAACTACACTTTGCACAGATAGTTTTTTACTTTGACACATGAAAATACATAATATTGTCTGTTGATTTCATTATTTAATAAAATTAACCTTCAAATTTGTGTTTCAAAAGCATTTTTTACATAAATTTATTCCTTATATCTGCGAATTTAGAATTCCTGACGTACATTCTTTCATTAGACAAGACCAAAATGTTACACATCTCTCTATTCCTAGGTCTAAAACTCTAATTTAACTCTAAGATGCTAGAACTTCTCTTCGCAAAGATAGTTTTATACTTAAACACATAAACATACTAATTATAGTCCATCCATTTAATATTTTAATCAAATTAACATTCCAATTTGTTTTTCTAAAGTATTATTCATACATTCGTTTGCTATAGCTGCTAAGTCGTATTGACATACATTTTAATAGTTCCATTCATGATTCCGTACATCAAACAAAATTCATTCAGTATATGTGAACCCAAACCTGAGATCTAAGTTTGTTGTTGCTATGTTATGTGAACCCAAACATGAGATCTGAGCTTGTTGCTATGTTATGTGAACCCAAACCTGAGATCTGAGCTTGTTGTTGCTATGTTATGTGAACCCAAACCTGAGATCTGAGTTGTTGCTATGTTATGTAAACCCAAACCTGAGATCTAAGTTGTTGCTATGTTATGTAAACCCAAACCTGAGATCTGAGCTTGTTGTTGCTATGTTATGTGAACCCAAACCTGAGATCTGAGTTGTTGCTATGTTATGTGAACCTAAACCAGAGATCTAAGTTTGTTGTTGCTATGTTATGTGAACCCAAACCTGAGATCTGAGTTGTTGCTATGTTATGTGAACCCAAACCTGAGATCTGAGCTTGTTGTTGCTGTAGTCTTTGGTTTTTGTCTTCTCTGTTGATTCTCAGAAACTGGCTGACGAACAAATAAATTTGCCCTCGGGACCTTGGAAAACATAAATAATTACTTGTCAACATTAAGTAGAAACATAAACATTGGTTTAGTTCAGGAAATTTTTATTGAAGTCAGTGTGGGATGTATGGCCGAGATGCTAAGTACGCATGAACTCGGATTGTCTTGCTACAAAAGGGGGTTTGACTACTTATCAAGAGGCCTTGGCTACCTTCCAAGGGGACCTTCTCCCAGATACCCCCTCACCCCACTGGTCCACAAATGAGATCGCACCATGGCGCTCTAAGCATGCCATAAGCATGAAAGTTGCAGTATACAATAGCTATTTTGAGAAAAATAAAAATGAAAAATAACTGTATGTAAAACATCAATAAAGTTAGCAAAATAAAGAGTACAGAATATCCTGAGTGGTTACGTCATAGAGAAAGTACTGCAATAGTATTATTTGTCATATTCATGAATACATTGACACTGCAAGACATATGAAGCCAGGCCTATAGAGAGCATTCTATTTCTCTTGGTTCTAGATAGTTCTTCCCACAGTTTACTTCTTTTTGCTGATCTTGAGATGAAATACATGAGAACATTACAAAACAAGTAAGAGCTATCCCTCCAGTTCTCACCTGAGGAGTATTAGGATAAGATGGTGGAGGGGAACAGTTCTCACCTGAGGAGTAGTAGGATAAGACGGTGGAGGGGAACAGTTCTCACCTGAGGAGTATTAGGATAAGACGGTGGAGGGGAACAGTTCTCACCTGAGGAGTATTAGGATAAGACGGTGGAGGGGAACAGTTCTCACCTGAGGAGTATTAGGATAAGACGGTGGAGGGGAACAGTTCTCAACAGAGGAGTATTAGGATAAGACAGTGGAGGGGAACAGTTCTCACCTGAGGAGTAGTAGGATAAGACGGTGGAGGGGAACAGTTCTCACCTGAGGAGTAGTAGGATAAGACGGTGGAGGGGAACAGTTCTCACCTGAGGAGTATTAGGATAAGACGGTGGAGGGGAACAGTTCTCACCTGAGGAGTATTAGGATAAGACGGTGGAGGGGAACAGTTCTCACCTGAGGAGTATTAGGATAAGACGGTGGAGGGGAACAGTTCTCACCTGAGGAGTATTAGGATAAGACGGTGGAGGGGAACAGTTCTTCTTTTGCCATTTGTTGTCATGTTCTGGTCGCTCCATAAACAAATATTTCGGCAGTCTGGACAGAGCAAATACAAGTCTGTTCAGTTTATCATTAACTCAGAAATTCAACATATTTTAAGTCGAATACAATGTAATATGTTTGATTCATAAACTTATATTGTGCACGTGTAGGCCTAACTTTGTTGATGTTAGTGTTGATGTTAGTAGGGCTATAATGGCTTTCACTTACCTATATACCAATCAAATTTATCGCTAAACTTTTTTTAAATTATAAGAATTAACACCTGATCCACCACCCACCCTCCCTCTCTTTGGTTGTCATATTCAAACATTTTCTCCTTTCTTATTATTTGAAGCTGCTGAGTAAAAGTAAAATTTCCCCTTTCAGACCTTGCGTCTATAGGGCAGATGATGTAAAGGTCATCTGTTTCTGTGGCCCACGGTTAATGAGGGTGTCATGTGGCCAGCATAACGACCGACCGCCTTTACTTTTCCCCAACTAATGTCAGGTACCCATTAGAATTGAGTGGACTCAGAGGCGCCCAAACATCCGGAAGTTAAAATCCCAGTCTTTACCAGCATTCAAACCCAGGACCTCGGTTTGGAAGCCAAGCGCTTTACCGCTCAGCCACCTCGCCTCCAAAGTTGCTTAGTGCTAACTTTCTAAGTATTATCAGTTTTTGAATACAAAATAATAATGTGGAATATTTTATTATGATATTCAAAACAAGTAAAAAGTCATTTACGAATTCCCTAACACGAGAACATCCTATAAATAACTTTCTAATAAAAATAACTGCACAAGAATGTGCATTGAAACGTTAGGTCAGCAATGTTGTCATTAACATTTATGAAAAATGTCCAGGTTAATTATTGTAATCACATCATTGGCCTCCTTCAGTCGTAGAACGACTAGGGTTCTTCTCAGAGAACACTTCCTCATGTGGCTGTGGAGCCCTATTTTGGGGAGACACTCCCGTCCACAGATAGCGCAAGTTAGGGTCCCCTTGGCTTTTGCTTCGGTGGTAGAGGAGCTGGCCGTTTTTCGGTTTGTGCGTTTTTCTTCCTGGGCTGAGACCCATGTACTTTCACTGTCCATAGCTTTCTTTGTCACTGTCTCTCTCCACCTGTTGCGGTCTAGAGCTATGTCTTCCCAATTGTCAGTATTGATGTTCACTGATTTGAGGTCACGTTTTCTTACATCTATGTAACGGAGGTGGGGGCGACCAGCTTTTCTTGTGCCAGTCGCGAGTTGACCATAGAGGATGACTTTCGGGATGCGCTTGTCCTCCATCCAGCGAACATGTCCAAGCCAGCGCAAACGGCGTTGCCTGAGGGCTGTAAAGATGCTGGGAATACCTGATCGCGCAAGGATCTCAGTATTGCACACTTTTTCTTTCCATGTGACATTCAAGATCCTACGGAGACATCTCAAATGGAATGAGTTTAGTTTTCTCTCTTGCTTTGCGTAGGTGGTCCATGATTCACTGCCATACAGCAGTGTACTCATAACGCATGCCTTGTAGACTTCCATTTTGGTCACCGTAGTTAGCTTATGGTTTTCCCAAACTCTTAGTCTGAGTCTAGCGAATGTCGAGGCAGCCTTCCCTATGCGTTTTTTCATCTCCTCTTCTAGGGACAGGTCATCTGTAATTGTGGATCCCAGATAGCAGAATTCGTTTACGGCGTCCAGCTTGTTATCGTCAATGAGGATGGAGGGAATAGAAATAAACTTAAACAACGTTCGTAAAGACATAACCCTCTAGGAAAACATTGACTCTGGTGTCTTCAGATCCCTTCTCACAGTCAACAGCTGTTCTTAGTGCTATGAAGAGAGAGGTAACGGTAACACGGCAGAGAGCTGGGCAGATAGTTACAGAGCTAAATCTAGACTTTTGTTTCAAATGACTAACCTGATCTAAATTGAACAGAACATCACAATTTATTTTAAGTAAAACGCAAATTCCGATAATTTTTTTTCACTCTCATTCTTAATTGCATATCGCCTACGTTTTTCTGTCTATAACTGAATAAAAATATTTTTAAATTATGAAAATAAAAACTAAATTTGTCTAACTCTAAACAAAAAACAAAATAAGACTCTTACTTGTATAAAAATATCCAACAAATCCATTTGGGCATAATGGCGGTCCTTGGACTCCTGTGACTAGCGAAGATTATGATCACTGTCATAATAATTTCCAGAACATTCATGATGAATGTAAAAATAAAATATTTGGCAATCAAAGGAATAGTCATTGAGGGAGGTAAGATCTGAGGAAGTCAAACAACAAAGTGGGGTGAAATGTTTCTCTATTTGCCGCATGTGTCGTACTCTGATATAATTTGCTCAAATAGGAGTGTGTCAATTCATGTCATTACAAATATATATCCTTTAATGATTCATCACTAGCGAATTGTTTCGATGCTTCATTTCATTGGCTTTATTTTAATGAGTTAGACAAAAATCTTCAACTCAGGGGTGGGCAACCTTTTTGTATCGAGGGCCGCATTTGTTAAAAATTTGGGAATGGCGGGCCGCATATGTATATACCACTTAGAAAGACACACTAGCTAGCTGTGTAGAATGTCTTTTAATTCGTATTTACACTGTATTATATTCATGTTTCTTTTTTTCCATGCTCCATGTTAAGAAATTACAACAAGAGTTAGCAAATTTTGAAACCGATTGTACGATTTTTGTTTTAAATTGCTGTCGTCTTTTATATTACAATATCCCCACAAATATACAGTTGTACTTAATGTGCAGTATTTTACTTTTTACACTCGTGCATAATGTTCCGGAACTGTGAAACTAGCTTACTAGTTTGTAACCCTTGTGTCAAATTACAGTCAGTCAACATCGACCAGTGATTATACTTGTTTAGTTTAAACAAAAAAATGCTTGATCACTGAATGAGACAATATATGCTCCGGAAGTTAAATGACGGGACGAGCGAAATTTGCCCTTGCGGAGCATCACCAGAGATTGCCGACCATGTCCTTCAATGGTGCATACTAAATCAAGAGACCCGAACAAGACTCTGGCCCCAAAAACCCTCTTATAGAATCAAAACTATTCCGAGAACTACCTGATCTAGAAACCACTGCGCGGTTTATCTCAGATATAGGATTACTGATCTGAACCCTCCAACATGTAAAATGAGAACGAAGAAGAAGAAGAACTGATGTATGTGTACCCAAATAGTGTGGAAATACAGCTTCTGGCACTCATAAGACTCACGTGGAAGTACTGACTGGAACTTCTCTTTGATTGGAGTTATGGCCTCTGGAGTAGAATCAGCGTTTGCACAAAATGGTGAGCTGATGGTATTGAAAACTTGTTCTTGACGTTTTATAATTTGATTTTTATAAATTGCACAATTAAGGAATCTAAATAATTCTTGTACTTTTAATTATTTCACTAGAAATAGTTTCGCCTTTCAACGACAAAACCTGTTTTCTTTTGCTTGCTTGTAGAAATGGGAATACCTTGTTTGAAAAGATTTAACATACATTTACCTTTCATATGCAAAAGGCCCATTGCCATAGTAATTATGAAACATATGAAATATGTCTTCCACTCTTCATTAGAAATATTGGTAACATGCCAATGTCCTTCAAATTACATAACTATTTCTTCCTTGAGATTTTATAATGTTCTCATTTGCCTTGCCCATGCTAAGATAACGAATATAATGGATTATTTTGTTCAGAAATCAGAACTACCTGTGGTTAACACCCCCTAGCTCTATTCAGTTTGATTAGTAGGCCATTCTGATCTATAATATATTGAAATTTTATGCAGCTTTGTTCAAACATTCCTGTTTAGAGTTGATGGTTGGGATATTTTGTATATAAAACAACAACAACAACAACAAAACTACTTGACTCAGTCAAAGGTCAAGCTCCATCAGTCGTTACACTTGCCATCTTGTTCCAAGCCTACCCAACACTCAACACAGTTCTTCATAGCATCGAATAAATACTGATCAGAGATTGTGTCTTCCATTGAGTGTATTGATGTCTAGCCAATAAACATATTCTTTATTTACTTGAAACTTTTTATAATGAGACAGTTTCAATCATTTATATAGATAATTATTTTTAATACATTTGCATATGTATATACTGTGGGCACACCTGATTTCTGTAGGAGTAATTTGCCCACCCCTGGTCTAACTAATAGAACATTACAGCCGAGTTTAGAAGATAATGAAACAATAGCTTTTATTTACAAGTCAGGGTTCACTAAGTTCCTTGACTATCAATCATTGAAGTGTTATTTCAAATAGAACACTTGAATTTCTCTAGTTGTATTTCAAATAGAACACTTGAATTTCTCTAGTTGTATTTCAAATAGAACACTTGAATTTCTCTAGTTGTATTTCAAATAGAACATTTGAATTTCTCTAGTTGTATTTCAAATAGAACACTTGAATTTCTCTAGTTGTATTTCAAATAGAACACTTGAATTTCTCTAGTTGTATTTCAAATAGAACACTTGAATTTCTCTAGTTGTATTTCAAATAGAACATTTGAATTTCTCTAGTTGTATTTCAAATAGAACACTTGAATTTCTCTAGTTGTATTTCAAATAGAACACTTGAATTTCTCTAGTTGTATTTCAAATAGAACACTTGAATTTCTCTAGTTGTATTTCAAATAGAACACTTGAATTTCTCTAGTTGTATTTCAAATAGTATAACACAATTGTAGACGTTTCTTTATTTTGGATCTAGATTCCTTGAAGAACAATCAAGTGCTAGAAATGATAAATAATTAATAATATTTAAAAAAATTGTTTATGGGAAGAGAACTAACTGTATATGGATAGGAGAAAAACTTGACTGGTACAATAGCATCGTAAATAACTGGCATTATGTTTTCTGTAACCATCCCAACAGCTTACCTTTTGTAACAGCAACAAGAACACCACAAGGGAGACAAGAACTGAGATGACTAGAGTTATCTTCTCCGAGCCGTGGGCGGGAAGTACAAAGACACAGAGACAGACAAGAGCGTGAAGAAAACACGGGATGATCAAATTAACTGTGTAGAATAAAGTCTTTCTTCGAATCACCAATTTAAAAACAATGATGGATTTTGGCTGAAATACAAATAAACAGTTTATTTTTAGCATTACTTAGACTTACATTGGATTTCAGTGGTATATAGTGTATCTTTAGCAACAAGATCAATGGATTGGAGCATATAGACACCTTGTCAGAAATACTTGTTTAAGTGAAGGAAGAACAGAATATTCCTCTTCACAAATTAAATTAATTGTAATCTACAAGTTGAAATTATGAGAAGATTAAAGTCACACTCTACACACACAACATAACTTGAATTTCAATTTATAGACTCACAAAAGAAGACTTCAAAAAAATCAATTAAAAAAAAGGTTATCTAAGGTGAAGGGCTCTGCACTTGCAACTATATATCTCAGTTATGGAGAAGCTATTTCCCTTCTTCAAAATCAAACACAATATTAATTATCAATATTTGATTTGTCAATTTTTATTATAGATTCAAGTTTTGTTAAGTACAATAACAACTGTTTTAAAGTTTCCACCTGATCCCCAGAGAATGGTTGTGGGAGACAGAGTCTTGATAGGATAGGTTGGGGTTGTGGGAGACCTTACGTGTTCATTGTGCCAGACAGAGTCTTGTAAGGATAGGTTGGGGTTGGGGAGAACTTACGTGTTCATTGTGCCAGACAGAGTCTTGATAGGATAGGTTGGGGTTGTGGGAGACCTTACGTGTTCATTGTGCCAGACAGAGTCTTGATAGGATAGGTTGGGGTTGGGGATACCTTACGTGTTCATTGTGCCAGACAGAGTCTTGATAGGATAGGTTGGGGTTGGGGAGAACTTACGTGTTCATTGTGCCAGACAGAGTCTTGTAAGGATAGGTTGGGGTTGTGGGAGACCTTACGTGTTCATTGTGCCAGACAGAGTCTTGATAGGATAGGTTGGGGTTGTGGGAGAACTTACGTGTTCATTGTGCCAGACAGAGTCTTATCTTATCTTATATAATACAGACGTTACTTCAAAAAAGAAGATGATTACGTCCTACGCGTCATGCATTTAGTCATGCATATTAACCAATGACTTAAATTCTGCCAAGTCACTGGTTTTTCTGGCTAGCTCAGGCAACCCATTTCATGCTCTAATAGCACTAGGGAAGAAGGAGTATTTGTACAAATTTGTCCTAGCATATGGGACGAGGAATGTGCCTTTATTTTTGTGTCTTTCAGAGTATTTTATTAAATTTTGTTTTTGTATTTGAAGATTATGGTTCAGTGTTTTATGTATAATTGCTACTTTACTTTTGAGTCTTCTGTCCTGAAGGCTTTCTAAATTTAGTGATTTTACTAATGGTGTTACTCTAGTCAAATGTGAATATTCGTTTGTTGTTCATTGCGCCAGACAGAGTCTTGATAGGATAGGTTGGGGTTGGGGAGAACTTACGTGTTCATTGTGCCAGACAGAGTCTTGATAGGATAGGCTGGGGTTGGGGATACCTTACGTGTTCATTGTGCCAGACAGAGTCTTGATAGGATAGGTTGGGGTTGGGGAGAACTTACGTGTTCATTGTGCCAGACAGAGTCTTGTAAGGATAGGTTGGGGTTGTGGGAGACCTTACGTGTTCATTGTGCCAGACAGAGTCTTGATAGGATAGGTTGGGGTTGTGGGAGAACTTACGTGTTCATTGTGCATAACAGAGCCTTGATAGGATAGGTTGGGGTTGTGGGAGACCTTACGTGTTCATTGTGCCAGACAGAGTCTTGATAGGATAGGTTGGGTTTGTGGGAGACCTTACGTGTTTATTGTGCCAGACAGAGTCTTGATAGGATAGGTTGGGGTTGTGGGAGAACTTACGTGTTCATTGTGACACACAGAGTCTTGATAGGATAGGTTGGGGTTGTGGGAGACCTTACGTGTTCATTGTGCCAGACAGAGTCTTGATAGGATAGTTTGGGGTTGTGGGAGAACCTACGTGTTCATTGTGCCAGACAGAGTCTTGATAGGATATGTTGGGGTTGGGGAGAACTTACGTGTTCATTGCGCCAGACAGAGTCTTGATAGGATAGGTTGGGGTTGTGGGAGAACTTACGTGTTCATTGTGCCAGACAGAGTCTTGATAGGATAGGTTGGGGTTGTGGGAGAACTTACGTGTTCATTGTGCCAGACAGAGTCTTGATAGGATAGGTTGGGGTTGTGGGAGACCTTACGTGTTCATTGTGCCAGACAGAGTCTTGATAGGATATGTTGGGGTTGGGGAGAACTTACGTGTTCATTGCGCCAGACAGAGTCTTGATAGGATAGGTTGGGGTTGTGGGAGAACGTACTTGTTCATTGTGCCAGAGAGAGTCTTGATAGGATAGGTTGGGGTTGTGGGAGATCTTACGTGTTCATTGTGCCAGACAGAGTCTTGATAGGAAAGGTTGGGGTTGTGGGAGACCTTACGTGTTCATTGTGCCAGACAGAGTCTTGATAGGATAGGTTGGGGTTGTGGGAGAACTTACGTGTTCATTGCGCCAGACAGAGTCTTGATAGGATAGGTTGGGGTTGGGGAGAACTTACGTGTTCATTGCGCCAGACAGAGTCTTGATAGGATAGGTTGGGGTTGGGGAGAACTTACGTGTTCATTGTGCCAGACAGAGTCTTGATAGGATAGGTTGGGGTTGTGGGAGAACTTACGTGTTCATTGTTCCAGACAGAGTCTTGATAGGATAGGTTGGGGTTGTGGGAGACCTTACGTGTTCATTGTGCCAGACAGAGTCTTGATAGGATAGGTTGGGGTTGTGGGAGAACTTACGTGTTCATTGTGCCAGACAGAGTCTTGATAGGATATGTTGGGGTTGGGGAGAACTTACGTGTTCATTGCGCCAGACAGAGTCTTGATAGGATAGGTTGGGGTTGTGGGAGAACTTACGTGTTCATTGTGCCAGACAGAGTCTTGATAGGATAGGTTGGGGTTGTGGGAGACCTTACGTGTTCATTGTGCCAGGCAGAGTCTTGATAGGATAGGTTGGGGTTGGGGAGAACTTACGTGTTCATTGTGCCAGACAGAGTCTTGATAGGAAAGGTTGGGGTTGTGGGAGACCTTACGTGTTCATTGTGCCAGACAGAGTCTTGATAGGATAGGTTGGGGTTGTGGGAGAACTTACGTGTTCATTGTGCCAGACATAGTCTTGATAGGATAGGTTGGGTTTTGGGAGAACTTACGTGTTCATTGTGCCAGACAGAGTCTTGATAGGATAGGTTGGGGTTGTGGGAGAACTTACGTGTTCATTGTGCCAGACAGAATCTTGATAGGATAGGTTGGGTTTGTGGGAGAACGTACTTGTTCATTGTGCCAGACAGAGTCTTGATAGGATAGCTTGGGGTTGTGGGAGAACTTACGTGTTCATTGTGCCAGACAGAGTCTTGATAGGATAGGTTGGGGTTGTGGGAGAACTTACGTGTTCATTGTGCCAGAGAGAGTCTTGATAGGATAGGTTGGGTTTGTGGGAGAACGTACTTGTTCATTGTGCCAGACAGAGTCTTGATAGGATAGGTTGGGGTTGTGGGAGAACTTACGTGTTCATTGTGCCAGACAGAGTCTTGATAGGATAGGTTGGGTTTGTGGGAGAACTTTCGTGTTCATTGTGCCAGACAGAGTCTTGATAGGATAGGTTGGGTTTTGGGAGAACTTACGTGTTCATTGTGCCAGACAGAGTCTTGATAGGATAGGTTGGGGTTGTGGGAGACCTTACGTGTTCATTGTGCCAGACAGAGTCTTGATAGGATAGGTTGGGGTTGTGGGAGAACTTACGTGTTCATTGTGCCAGACAGAGTCTTGATAGGATAGGTTGGGGTTGGGGAGAACTTACGTGTTC
Organism: Biomphalaria sudanica; assembly: GCA_036873155.1. Classification (NCBI taxonomy): domain Eukaryota; kingdom Metazoa; phylum Mollusca; class Gastropoda; family Planorbidae; genus Biomphalaria; species Biomphalaria sudanica. Next base: position 30,069 of record JAZGLO010002052.1, read on the forward strand.
ATTGTGCCAGACAGAGTCTTGTAAGGATAGGTTGGGGTTGTGGGAGACCTTACGTGTTCATTGTGCCAGACAGAGTCTTGATAGGATAGGTTGGGGCTGGGGAGAACTTACGTGTTCATTGTGCCAGACAGAGTCTTGATAGGATAGGTTGGGGTTGTGGGAGACCTTACGTGTTCATTGTGCCAGACAGAGTCTTGATAGGATAGGTTGGGGTTGTGGGAGAACTTACGTGTTCATTGTGCCAGACAGAGTCTTGATAGGATATGTTGGGGTTGGGGAGAACTTACGTGTTCATTGTGCCAGACAGAGTCTTGATAGGATAGGTTGGGGTTGAGGGAGAACTTACGTGTTCATTGTGCCAGACAGAGTCTTGATAGGATAGGTTGGGGTTGTGGGAGAACGTACTTGTTCATTGTGCCAGACAGAGTCTTGATAGGATAGGTTGGGGTTGTGGGAGAACTTACGTGTTCATTGTGCCAGACAGAGTCTTGATAGGATAGGTTGGGGAGTTGAAACAGTGTCCAAATGAAATTCTTTTTTCATTTAATTTTTCAATGAATTTAAATTTTTTTTTCTCTTACTATAGGGCGCCTTTTGCTGATAGAGGTAGAAGATGTCATTTTTAGGGGGGGGGGGAATCGGTTGTATTTGCTATGTAGTTAAGGCCTATAAATTCATATTTGTATATTTATCAAGTAAAAAACATTCAATAACTTCTTTTCAAAGTACGCATTTGAAGTATCCACCAAAACAATATTACCCGTTTTACAAGCGTTAGAACGGTCGATTTTCCCCAGATCTCGATTAACATGAAGACAATCTTACGATGAATATGCTTACCCTACATTTACCTTGATTGTCCCTCACACCGGAAGTGCCTCTACCTTATCTTTTTTCACTTAATTTGACCTTTTTTAATAGTATGGATAGTGACCTGGAGAGGTCGGGAGAATGCAATAAAATGCTTGGCGTCAGGGCTCCGTCTTGAGCCCTTTTGGAAGCTTAAAAGGCTTCTTCAAACCACCCTCGCTGTCGAAGTGGAGGAGTACCAAATAATTTATTCCTTTGAAGTATAATAAACATTGTTCTGAATTCACACATATGTGTGTGTTTATACATACAACTAGGTTGTACTTTGGGTTAGGCCAGGGGTTGAAAAAAAATCACCCCCCCCCCATTAAACATTCTGTATTTTCTAGTGTGTATAACTGGCTAATAGAAATATTTACCTACTAATTTAAAATGAGTAAAAAAAATAAATTACCCGTATTTTAGACTTACTTCCTAAACTATATATAGAATCCCCTATTGTTGACTTACCTTCCCTGTAACAGTCTCTATAGTAGACTTACCTCCCCTGTAATAGTGTTCCCTATTGCAGACTACCCTCCCCTGTATTAGAGTCCCCTATTGTAAACTTACCTCCCCTGTAATAGAGTCCCCTATTGTAAACTTACCTCCCCTGTAATAGAGTCCCCTATTGTAGACTTACCTCCCCTGTAATAGAGTCCCCTATTGTAGACTTGTGACCCGGAACATCTATGATATCCCAAGCTCCGTTCTTCATATAATCTGAGAGATCCATTCTGTCATTGCCTCTTGAGAAACTATAGTTTAAAGTCTTGCCTTCAAAAGTCCAGGAGCCAAACTTCATTTCACATTCCTAACAAAACGGAAATTTTAGAGTTTGAACTAAGGGACATTGGATAGGTTATAATGACCTAGGAATTCAAATTGAAATTTAATCTATTTCTGTTAAGGTGCTTAATAATTTTATTTGATACTTAGACATTGAGGCTCCGTCTTGGATTTGGGTTGGTTAAAGTCTATGTATTACACAAGTTTTAACCATGAAACAAAACTATGACACTCACAGAAAAAATCTTCATTTTTCGAGAAGAATTTTGTATTATCTTTTTAAGAGTTAATTTAGCTCAACCACATAAAAAGGGTTGGTAAATCACACAGCACAGAATGTCTGTCTTATGACAGTTTGTATAATTATAGCACAGAATGTCTGTCTCATTACAGTTTGTATATCTCATAACACAGAATGTCTGTCTCATTACAGTTTGTATATCTCATAGCACAGAATGTCTGTCTCATTACAGTTTGTATATCTCATAGCACAGAATGTCTGTCTCATTACAGTTTGTATATCTCATAGCACAGAATGTCTGTCTCATTACAGTTCGTATATCTTACAGAATGTTTGTAAGTAAGACAAGAAGATGTGCTACATATTTAAAGAACTATTTCGAGTAACATCCATTAGACACGAAATGAACAATTCTTAATTGTATTTCTATCTAGTAGACATGGACGTGTAAAAACAACTCACTTGTTGATCGAAAGGAAAATATTCCACATCAATGGAGCACGAGCTGGTGTAGATTGCTGGAGGGATGAACTGGACACTTCCACTATTGTCAATGACACAGTTTGGTGTGTAGGAAGGTTCAAACTTTCCATCAGCACTGGGAAGAAGCAGTGAGTGCTCAAGTTGGCTTTTAATACAATGGAAACAATGCATGTGTCCACTCTAACTTTATTCTTCAACTAGTTCCATTGTATTCTATCTGTTCATTATTCAGCTACTAATGTATTCTCACTTTCATTCATAAACATACTTTATAAGTTCCGTCATTCTGTCTAAAAAAAACAGTCACACAGTCTGTCCACACATAAAAAATACTGGTCAGTCAAACAATCACAATCACACTGGTCAGTCAAACAATCACAATCACACTGGTCAATCAAACAATCACACTGGTCAGTCAAACAATCACAATCACACTGGTCAGTCAAGCAATCACACTGGTCAGTCAAGCAATCACACTGGCTTTCACTTGAACTATTTCCTAACTTTGTTTTATTGCACTGCCAAGGAACTGAAGAGAATCATATGATAAGAGAGAGAGAGAGAGAGAGAAAATAATGAGAGGAGAGAGAGATGTTCAAATCATGAGCGTAGCCGGGGGTGGAAGGGTTCGGGGTTCAACCCAGCCCGAAATAACAAATCAAAACTACAGTCACCAAATTCCATGATTGCAACCAAAGGTGTGTGGGGTTTAAGTTAGCTCTCCCCCTCCTGCTTTCAATAAAAAACAAAGGTCGTAATGTTGTACTTTAGTTCTACTCTATTGTTTTTGATCGTGTTTCTCACCCAGTCTAGCAAGGGAGTTTGTTTTTTGCAAGAACCCTCGAATAAACAACTAAAGCTGTACTACGATGACCAAATTGAATTTGTGTATCCAATGGAAGGTTTGAGGTTGAAACCCACAACAATAATAGTAGCGTAGCGTAGCCAAGAAAGGTTTTGAATTAAAACTCCCCTCCAAAATAAAAAAAATATAGGTATGATTTGGTTTGGCTTTTCTAGGGTATAAGTTGAACCCTCCCCCAATTCCTGTTGCTTAGCAAAGGTTGCTTTTACGCTTTTAATTGAAAGTAGGGTGACCGAAGTTCATGGGCGTATATAATGTTTTTTTTTTTGTAACCCATCTCGAGTTAAAAAAAATATAGTCATCAAATCTCATTAGCAATGCCTAAGGGGGTGTTGATGTTAAACCCCGCCACCTAAAAAAGCAATTAAAGCAGAACCAAAACTGTCACCATAATTTTAGCCAGAGGGGAGATTTAAGGTTGACTGCCTCACACTAAAATAATTTGAAGCAAAACAACAATTTACCAAATGTCATGGTCATGGTGGGGGGGGGGGAGTGTTCAACCTCTACCCAATAAAAGTCGCTAGACTACATTAATGTAGACATTGATATAATAGAGCAGAGAACATGGAATAGAGCTGAGAACATAAAATGGAGAGAGAAGAAAGAAAATAAGAGAAAGAGAGAGAGAGAGAGAGAGAAAGAGAGAGAGAAAGACAGAAGAGAAATGAGACGTGTACGTATGTAAGGTGTGTACCAAAGAGTAGAGGCTGAGCACTTACTTATTAAACAGCACAACGTCAGGTACCCAAATAAATTTATTATCGACTTTGATTTTGGAGATATTTCCATATTTGGATGGATCCCATGCGAGCTGGTAGTCGATCCAATCCTAAACCAAACACAAAATAATATTTAAAAAATACTTTTAAAAAATGTTGCTTCTATTGAGTGAAATTGCATTTAGTTATTTGACATCAATCCTGGAATGAATAGACTCCAAATGTAACCAAGTCGTGTTCGCCTGCTGTGATTGTCTTCTAGGGTGCGACTGTGAGAGATCTTTGTCTAGTATTACATTATAACATATTTATAGTATAATAGTGGGCTATGGTCCAATCACTTTTGTTGACCACTGGGGGTTATCTGGAAGAAGGTTTCCTTCTGACTATTCTAAATCAATTAAACAAGAAAAACATTTGTTAAAATACTGTTTTAAAATGTCAATATGTCCTTACCAACTTACAGAGCAATGGTCTTTCTCTTAATAACGAATATAAGTTAGATTAAAAAACAATGAAACATTTCTATTCCCGAACGCGATAGTCCTTTCAAGAACACGATAGTCCTTTCAAGAACACGATAGTCCTTTCAAGAACGCGATAGTCCTTTCAAGAACGCGATAGTCCTTTCAAGAACACGATAGTTCTTTCAAGAACACGATAGTCCTTTCAAGAACACGACAGTCCTTTCAAGAACACGACAGTCCTTTCAAGAACACGACAGTCCTTTCAAGAACACGACAGACACTTCAAGAACACGACAGTCCCTTCAAGAACACGACAGTCCCTTCAAGAACACGACAGTCCTTTCAAGAACACGACAGTCCTTTCAATAACACGATAGTCCTTTCAAGAACACGATAGTCCTTTCAAGAACACGATAGTCCTTTCAAGAACGCGATAGTCCTTTCAAGAACGCGATAGTCCTTTCAAGAACACGATAGTCCTTTCAAGAACACGATAGTCCTTTCAAGAACACGATAGTCCTTTCAAGAACACGATAGTCCTTTCAAGAACACAATAGTCCTTTCAAGAACACGATAGTCCTTTCAAGAACACGATAGTCCTTTCAAGAACACGATAGTCCTTTCAAGAACACGATAGTCCTTTCAAGAACACGATAGTCCTTTCAAGAACACGATAGTCCTTTCAAGAACACGACATCCTTCAAGAACACGACAGTCCCTTCAAGAACACGACAGTCCTTTCAAGAACACGACAGTCCTTTCAAGAACACGATAGTCCTTTCAAGAACACGACAACGACAGTCCCTTCAAGAACACGATAGTCCTTTCAAGAACACGATAGTCCTTTTATAAACACGACAGTCCCTTCAAGAACACGATAGTCCCTTCAAGAACACGATAGTCCTTTCAAGAACACGATAGTCCTTTCAAGAACACGATAGTCCCTTTCAAGAACACGATAGTCCTTTCAAGAACACGATAGTCCTTTCAAGAACACGATAGTCCTTTCAAGAACACGATAGTCCTTTCAAGAACATGACAGTCCCTTCAAGAACACGACAGTCCTTTCAAGAACATGACAGTCCCTTCAAGAACATGACAGTCCCTTCAAGAACACGACAGTCCCTTCAAGAACACGACAGTCCTTTCAAGAACACGATAGTCCTTTCAAGAACACGACAGTCCTTTCAAGAACACGATAGTCCTTTCAAGAACACGATAGTCCTTTCAAGAACACGATAGTCCTTTCAAGAACACGATAGTCCTTTCAAGAACACGATAGTCCTTTCAAGAACATGACAGTCCTTTCAAGAACACGATAGTCCTTTCAAGAACACGATAGTCCTTTCAAGAACACGATAGTCCTTTCAAGAACACGATAGTCCTTTCAAGAACATGACAGTCCCTTCAAGAACACGATAGTCCTTTCAAGAACATGACAGTCCCTTCAAGAACACGACAGTCCTTTCAAGAACACGACAGTCCTTTCAAGAACACGATAGTCCTTTCAAGAACACGACAGTCCTTTCAAGAACACGACAGTCCTTTCAAGAACACGATAGTCCTTTCAAGAACACGATAGTCCTTTCAAGAACACGATAGTCCTTTCAAGAACACGATAGTCCTTTCAAGAACATGACAGTCCCTTCAAGAACATGACAGTCCTTTCAAGAACACGATAGTCCTTTCAAGAACACGATAGTCCTTTCAAGAACACGATAGTCCTTTCAAGAACACGACAGTCCCTTCAAGAACACGACAGTCCTTTCAAGAACACGACAGTCCCTTCAAGAACACGATAGTCCTTTCAAGAACACGATAGTCCTTTCAAGAACACGATAGTCCTTTCAAGAACACGATAGTCCTTTCAAGAACACGATAGTCCTTTCAAGAACACGACAGTCCCTTCAAGAACACGACAGTCCTTTCAAGAACACGATAGTCCTTTCAAGAACACGATAGTCCTTTCAAGAACACGATAGTCCTTTCAAGAACACGACAGTCCTTTCAAGAACACGACAGTCCCTTCAAGAACACGATAGTCCTTTCAAGAACACGATAGTCCTTTCAAGAACACGATAGTCCTTTCAAGAACACGATAGTCCTTTCAAGAACACGATAGTCCTTTCAAGAACACGATAGTCCTTTCAAGAACACGATAGTCCTTTCAAGAACACGATAGTCCTTTCAAGAACTTGACAGTCCCTTCAAGAACACGATAGTCCTTTCAAGAACATGACAGTCCCTTCAAGAACATGACAGTCCCTTCAAGAACATGACAGTCCTTTCAAGAACACGATAGTCCTTTCAAGAACACGATAGTCCTTTCAAGAACACGATAGTCCTTTCAAGAACATGACAGTCCCTTCATGAACATTACAGTCCTTTCAAGAACACGATAGTCCCTTCAAGAACATGACAGTCCTTTCAAGAACACGATAGTCCTTTCAAGAACACGATAGTCCTTTCAAGAACACGATAGTCCTTTCAAGAACATGACAGTCCTTTCAAGAACACGATAGTCCTTTCAAGAACACGATAGTCCCTTCAAGAACACGATAGTCCTTTCAAGAACACGATAGTCCTTTCAAGAACACGATAGTCCTTTCAAGAACACGATAGTCCTTTCAAGAACACGATAGTCCCTTTCAAGAACACGATAGTCCTTTCAAGAACACGATAGTCCTTTCAAGAACACGATAGTCCTTTCAAGAACATGACAGTCCCATCAAGAACACGATAGTCCTTTCAAGAACATGACAGTCCCTTCAAAAACATGACAGTCCCTTCAAGAACACGACAGTCCTTTCAAGAACACGACAGTCCTTTCAAGAACACGACAGTCCTTTCAAGAACACGACAGTCCTTTCAAGAACACGATAGTCCTTTCAAGAACACGATAGTCCTTTCAAGAACACGATAGTCCTTTCAAGAACACGATAGTCCTTTCAAGAACACGATAGTCCTTTCAAGAACACGATAGTCCTTTCAAGAACACGACAGTCCTTTCAAGAACATGACAGTCCCTTCAAGAACATGACAGTCCTTTCAAGAACACGATAGTCCTTTCAAGAACACGATAGTCCTTTCAAGAACACGATAGTCCTTTCAAGAACACGACAGTCCTTTCAAGAACACGATAGTCCTTTCAAGAACACGATAGTCCTTTCAAGAACACGATAGTCCTTTCAAGAACACGATAGTCCTTTCAAGAACACGATAGTCCTTTCAAGAACACGATAGTCCTTTCAAGAACACGATAGTCCTTTCAAGAACACGATAGTCCTTTCAAGAACACGACAGTCCCTTCAAGAACACGACAGTCCTTTCAAGAACACGACAGTCCTTTCAAGAACACGACAGTCCTTTCAAGAATACGATAGTCCTTTCAAGAACACGATAGTCCTTTCAAGAACACGATAGTCCTTTCAAGAACACGATAGTCCTTTCAAGAACACGATAGTCCTTTCAAGAACACGATAGTCCTTTAAAGAACACGACAGTCCTTTCAAGAACATGACAGTCCCTTCAAGAACACGATAGTTCTTTCAAGAACATGATAGTCCTTTCAAGAACACGATAGTCCTTTCAAGAACACGATAGTCCTTTCAAGAACACGATAGTCCCTTCAAGAACACGATAGTCCTTTCAAGAACACGATAGTCCTTTCAAGAACACGATAGTCCTTTCAAGAACACGATAGTCCTTTCAAGAACACGATAGTCCTTTCAAGAACACGATAGTCCTTTCAAGAACACGATAGTCCTTTCAAGAACACGATAGTCCTTTCAAGAACACGATAGTCCTTTCAAGAACACGACAGTCCTTTCAAGAACATGACAGTCCCTTCAAGAACACGACAGTTCTTTCAAGAACATGACAGTCCCTTCAAGAACACGATAGTCCTTTCAAGAACACGATAGTCCTTTCAAGAACACGATAGTCCTTTCAAGAACACGATAGTCCTTTCAAGAACACGATAGTCCTTTCAAGAACACGATAGTCCTTTCAAGAACACGATAGTCCTTTCAAGAACACGATAGTCCTTTCAAGAACACGATAGTCCTTTCAAGAACACGATAGTCCTTTCAAGAACACGATAGTCCTTTCAATAACACGATAGTCCTTTCAATAACACGATAGTCCTTTCAAGAACACGATAGTCCTTTCAAGAACACGATAGTCCTTTCAAGAACACGATAGTCCTTTCAAGAACACGATAGTCCTTTCAAGAACACGATAGTCTTTTCAAGAACATGACAGTCCCTTCAAGAACACGATAGTCCTTTCAAGAACATGACAGTCCCTTCAAGAACATGATAGTCCCTTCAAGAACATGACAGTCTTTTCAAGAACACGATAGTCCTTTCAAGAACACGATAGTCCTTTCAAGAACATGACAGTCCCTTCAAGAACATGACAGTCCTTTCAAGAACACGATAGTCCTTTCAAGAACACGATAGTCCTTTCAAGAACACAATAGTCCTTTCAAGAACACGATAGTCCTTTCAAGAATACGATAGTCCTTTCAAGAACATGACAATCCCTTCAAGAACATGACAGTCCTTTCAAGAACATGACAGTCCCTTCAAGAACATGACAGTCCGATGTTGGATCTTAATGTAGACCTAATTCTCTAGCCAAAATGTTCCCTTGTTTAAAATTGAACATTTATTTGTATTCAGAGAAAAATGGCTTTTGCAAAAAAAAAAGTTTTTTTTCTAGTTTTATTATGTGTTTATTTCAATGTTAATTTAGATGTGTTGATTTAGATAGATGTACTTATTAAATAGATGTGTTACTTTGAAAGGTGTGCGATCATTGTCGCTACTGAGGTTTGATCTTTGGCAACTTCACCCATCCCTTAGTCTGTTTAACCGTTGGGGCACCACACATGATCTGCCGACCGTCTTTGTCCATGCCTATGTCTTTTCCCTTGAATAGAATATCTTTCTTGCGTACTCTTAGCATGCTCGAGGCGCTAAGGTCCAATCTCTTTTGTGGACCAGTGGGTAGAGGGGTATCTCGGAGAAGATTTTCTGTGCTGCCTTAAGGCGCTCCGTAAACACAACTCTGCTCAAGGCGGATGTTAAACCTCGTCCCTCTTTGATAGATAGCGAAACTACGTCTGCTTCTTCTTTTCCTGGTACTTTTCCGTGAAGGAAGGTCTTCTCAAGCCCTGAAAATCTTGTGATATGGCCATAAAGTTTTAGCTTGCGTTTTTTGACAGAAGTCAAATGATCATCTTGGGGCCCTTTTTGTCATTGTGATCCTCATTAGTGATGCAGACTTTTATACCTAGCATCCTTCTAAAGCATCTCAATTCCATTACTAGGATCCTTCTAAAGCATCTCAATTCCATTACTAGGATCCTTCTAAAGCATCTCAATTCCATTACTAGGATCCTTCTAAAGCATCTCAATTCCATTACTAGGATCCTTCTAAAGCATCTCAATTCCATTACTAGGATCCTTCTAAAGCATCTCAATTCCATTACTAGGATCCTTCTAAACATCTCAATTCCATTACTAGGATCCTTCTAAAGCATCTCAATTCCATTACTATGATCCTTCTAAAGCATCTCAATTCCATTACTATGATCCTTCTAAAGCATCTCAATTCCATTGCTAGGATCCTTCTAAAGCATCTCAATTCCATTGCTAGGATCCTCCTCTCTAGTTCTGCAGTCAGCGTCCAAGTTTCGCAAGTATACAAGAATGTGGCCACGACCACATCAGGAGCGTTTCAGTCTGATTTTAGAGTCGAGGCTATGTCTTTGTCTTTCCATATTGTTTTGAGCTTTGCAAGTTGTGCTGTGAAGTTCTGGCCAGTAGTGAATTAGGTTTTAGACACAGAAATATTTAGAAAAGTGTGAAGTTCTAATTCATTGACCCATGTCAAATGTTCTAAAGACCAAAAGTCAGATGGAAACACAAAATTTGGACGAAATTTTGTTTTTTCAAAAATCGATTGTCATTTGAATATTAATCACTCCTCGAGCAAAACGTTGAACACAAGTTGTCAAATAGACATGAACAGAACTGTTCTGCAACCGTGCTTTGGATTAAATTCAAGCTAACATTTTATTTTTAGATACGCATTTTCATAAGGATTTTAGAAAATATTGTTGAAACCACAGACCTATATAGATCTATAGGTCTGTTGTTGAAACTTATTTTAAAATTTTGTTTGAAATGTACTAAAATATTATTCCGGCATGCAGCAAAGAAATAAAACAAATTATTTGTAACCAAAAAGAAAGAAATGGAACTAACCATTTGTAACCAGACAGAAAGAAACGAATCTTACCATTTGTAACCAGACAGATAGAAATGGAACTAACCATTTGTAATCAGACAGAAAGAAATGGAACTAACCATTTGTAACCAGACAGACAGAAATGGAACTCACCATTTGTAACCAGACAGACAGAAATGGAACTAACCATTTGTAACCAGACAGACAGAAATGGAACTAACCATTTGTAACCAGACAGACAGAAATGGAACTAACCATTTGTAACCAGACAGACAGAAATGGAACTAACCATTAGTAACCAGACAGACAGAAATGGAACTAACCATTAGTAACCAGACAGACAGAAATGGAACTAACCATTAGTAACCAGACAGACAGAAATGGAACTAACCATTTGTAACCAGACAGACAGAAATGGAACTAACCATTAGTAACCAGACAGACAGAAATGGAACTAACCATTAGTAACCAGACAGACAGAAATGGAACTAACCATTAGTAACCAGACAGACAGAAATGGAACTAACCATTTGTAACCAGACAGACATAAATGGAACTAACCATTAGTAACCAGACAGACAGAAATGGAACTAACCATTTGTAACCAGACAGACAGAAATGGAACTAACCATTTGTAACCAGACAGACAGAAATGGAACTAACCATTAGTAACCAGACAGAAATGGAACTAACCATTTGTAACCAGACAGACAGAAATGGAACTAACCATTTGTAACCAGACAGACAGAAATGGAACTAACCATTAGTAACCAGACAGAAATGGAACTAACCATTTGTAACCAGACAGACAGAAATGGAACTAACCATTTGTAACCAGACAGACAGAAATGGAACTAACCATTTGTAACCAGACAGACAGAAATGGAACTAACCATTTGTAACCAGACAGACAGAAATGGAACTAACCATTTGTAACCAGACAGACAGAAATGGAACTAACCATTAGTAACCAGACAGAAATGGAACTAACCATTTGTAACCAGACAGACAGAAATGGAACTAACCATTTGTAACCAGACAGACAGAAATGGAACTAACCATTAGTAACCAGACAGAAATGGAACTAACCATTTGTAACCAGACAGACAGAAATGGAACTAACCATTTGTAACCAGACAGACAGAAATGGAACTAACCATTTGTAACCAGACAGACAGAAATGGAACTAACCATTTGTAACCAGACAGACAGAAATGGAACTAACCATTTGTAACCAGACAGACAGAAATGGAACTAACCATTTGTAACCAGACAGACAGAAATGGAACTAACCATTTGTAACCAGACAGACAGAAATGGAACTAACCATTTGTAACCAGACAGACAGAAATGGAACTAACCATTTGTAACCAGACAGACAGAAATGGAACTAACCATTAGTAACCAGACAGACAGAAATGGAACTAACCATTAGTAACCAGACAGACAGAAATGGAACTAACCATTTGTAACCAGACAGACAGAAATGGAACTAACCATTTGTAACCAGACAGACAGAAATGGAACTAACCATTTGTAACCAGACAGACAGAAATGGAAGTAACCATTTGTAACCAGACAGACAGAAATGGAACTAACCATTTGTAACCAGACAGACAGAAATGGAACTAACCATTAGTAACCAGATAGACAGAAATGGAACTAACCATTTGTAACCAGACAGACAGAAATGGAACTAACCATTTGTAACCAGACAGACAGAAATGGAACTAACCATTTGTAACCAGACATATAGAAATGGAACTAACCATTTGTAACCAGACAGACAGAAATGGAACTAACCATTTGTAACCAGACAGACAGAAATGGAACAAACCATTAGTAACCAGACAGACAGAAATGAAACAAACCATTTGTAACCAGACAGACAGAAATGGAACTAACCATTTGTAACCAGACAGACAGTAATGGAACTAACCATTTGTAACCAGACAGACAGAAATGGAACTAACCATTTGTAACCAGACAGACAGAAATGGAACTAACCATTAGTAACCAGACAGACAGAAATGGAAATAACCATTAGTAACCAGACAGACAGAAATGGAACTAACCATTTGTAACCAGACAGACAGAAATGGAACTAACCATTTGTAACCAGACAGACAGAAATGGAACTAACCATTAGTAACCAGACCGACAGAAATGGAACTAACCATTAGTAACCAGACAGACAGAAATGGAACTAACCATTAGTAACCAGACAGACAGAAATGGAACTAACCATTAGTAACCAGACAGACAGAAATGGAACTAACCATTAGTAACCAGACAGACAGAAATGGAACTAACCATTTGTAACCAGACAGACAGAAATGGAACTAACCATTTGTAACCAGACAGACAGAAATGGAACTAACCATTAGTAACCAGACAGACAGAAATTGAACTAACCATTTGTAACCAGACAGACAGAAATGGAACTAACCATTTGTAACCAGACAGACAGAAATGGAACTAACCATTTGTAACCAGACAGACAGAAATGGAACTAACCATTTGTAACCAGACAGACAGAAATGGAACTAACCATTTGTAACCAGACAGACAGAAATGGAACTAACCATTTGTAACCAGACAGACAGAAATGGAACTAACCATTTGTAACCAGACAGACAGAAATGGAACTAACCATTAGTAACCAGACAGACAGAAATGGAACTAACCATTTGTAACCAGACAGACAGAAATGGAACTAACCATTTGTAACCAGACAGACAGAAATGGAACTAACCATTTGTAACCAGACATATAGAAATGGAACTAACCATTTGTAACCAGACAGACAGAAATGGAACTAACCATTTGTAACCAGACAGACAGAAATGGAACAAACCATTAGTAACCAGACAGACAGAAATGGAACTAACCATTTGTAACCAGACAGACAGAAATGGAACTAACCATTTGTAACCAGACAGACAGTAATGGAACTAACCATTTGTAACCAGACAGACAGAAATGGAACTAACCATTTGTAACCAGACAGACAGAAATGGAACTAACCATTAGTAACCAGACAGACAGAAATGGAACTAACCATTAGTAACCAGACAGACAGAAATGGAACTAACCATTTGTAACCAGACAGACAGAAATGGAACTAACCATTTGTAACCAGACAGATAGAAATGGAACTAACCATTAGTAACCAGACCGACAGAAATGGAACTAACCATTAGTAACCAGACAGACAGAAATGGAACTAACCATTAGTAACCAGACAGACAGAAATGGAACTAACCATTAGTAACCAGACAGACAGAAATGGAACTAACCATTAGTAACCAGACAGACAGAAATGGAACTAACCATTTGTAACCAGACAGACAGAAATGGAACTAACCATTTGTAACCAGACAGACAGAAATGGAACTAACCATTAGTAACCAGACAGACAGAAATGGAACTAACCATTTGTAACCAGACAGACAGAAATGGAACTAACCATTTGTAACCAGACAGACAGAAATGGAACTAACCATTTGTAACCAGACATTGGTAATGATGACTTGATTCTTCTCATCTACGTTGATGATAGCACTGAGGACTAAACTAAAATTGATCTCTAGGCTACTGCTGGTGTTGACAACTGGTCGAATCAAACTGTTGTAACTGTTTTTATGAAATAGATCTTCGTGCAGTTTTTGTTCATTTATATCTGGAAGTAAAATACATGTTCATTTCTATCTATCTATCTATCTATCTATCTATCTATCTATCTATCTATCTATCTATCTATCTATCTAATCTATTTATCTATTTATCAATCAATCAATCAATCAATCAATTTATCAATCAATCAATCTATCTATCTATCTATCTATCTATCTATCTGGGTTAACTTTTAAAGGAAATAATCAACGCAGATGAAAAAGATAAAAGATGGTCATATTTATATACAATTACCAAATCAAACATAATCTACAAATGAATGTGATTGTCTGACGTATGTATATATGTAAGTATCTACATATGCATGTAAGTGTCTATGCTTACATGCATGTGTATTTCGATCTCAAGTTTGCGTTTATTTTGGTCGAATGAGGATAATAGATTATCGCTATAAACATTTTCTCCGAAACCTAGTTGGACGTCATCTGCCAATTATGTGACTAGACTTTCGAATTCAATCTTTTTTCTTTCCAACCCAGGCACACCATTCAATAAGACAGTATCGACCTCTTGACAGCTCTCAAGACCTTTAGTTTCTTTCTATCTTGGAGATGGGCGCGTATCAATTCTCTCTCTCCCTGTCTCTCTTGTCTTTCTAAAATAAAAAGTTTGCGAGTTTCTGAGAGTCTCTATGAGAGTGTCTCTGAGAATCTCTATGAGAGTGTGTCTCTGAGAATCTCTATGAGAGTGTGTCTCTGAGAATCTCTAATGAGAGTGTCTCTGAGAATCTCTATGAGAGTGGGTCTCTGAGAGTCTCTATGAGAGTGTGTCTCTGAGAGTCTCTATGAGAGTGTGTCTCTGAGAGTCTGTGTTTCTTTCTTCTTACATGTGTGTCTCTATGTATGTTTGTGTCAGTGCGTACATTGCCTAACAGCTGATCCTGATAATGAAACGATTAGTTCCATTCAATACTTACAAGACTTTGCTGCAGTGTTCTGTGCTAGAGGACATGAAATATTTTACTTGTCCACCTTCTAACCAGGACATTTCAATAAGAGCTCATGAATAGTTGGCATCTCAATACACACGATGGCTATGACACTGTCAGTGAATATTCCTACGGGGACTCCACGTGAAATGTGCATGCATTGAAATAGCAAACACACATCGAGTTCAAATGGTCCAGCATATCGACTGAGAGGGGGAGATTCAGTCCAATTCATAAGCAGCAATGTAGCCCCCCCCCCCCTGGCCTTTTTCTTAGTGTAGGACGTACTTTGCTACTGAACAATACTAAAACTCTGACGTTTTTAAACCTTAATTTTGTATTAGAGCTAATACTTGATGGTTTGAACATTTTTATGGAGAATGTACTGTCTATCTCTATAGCTTATTGGGGACTGTACTGTGTATAGCTTAATGGAGGATATACTGTTTATAGCTTAATGGAGGCTGTACTTTTTATAGCTTAATGGAGGCTGTACTGTTTATAGCTTAATGGAGGATGTACTGTGTATAGCTTAATGGAGACTGTACTGTGTATAGCTTAATGGAGACTGTACTGTGTATAGCTTAATGGAGACTGTACTGTGTATAGCTTCGAATCCTTCGATTCAAAGGCGTAGATTTTGCTTTATTTTGTTTCGGCCTAGGGCTAGACTTTATTTTGCCGTCCTAGCTACCCTTGTAACAGTTCCTAGAACTCTTCAAATTTGAGGAAATAAAGTTAATGCAAGATATTTCTATTTTTAGAAAGTAAAAACTGTGCGTGTGTGATCATTTCCTCCACTGTGTCTCGTTGACTCTTTCATTGCCACCTCGCGTCTTTACGTGTCTTTATCTTGTCTACTTTCACTTCTCATAAAGTAGCAAGTAGACATAAAACACTGAACCATAATCTTCAAATACAAAAACAAAATTTAATAAAATACTCTGAAAGACACAAAGATAAAGGCACATTCCTCGTCCCATATGCTAGGACAAATGTGTACAAATACTCCTTCTTCCCTAGTGCTATTAGAGCATGGAGTGGGTTGCCTGAGCTAGCCAGGAAAACCAGTGACTTGGCAGAATTTAGGTCAGTGGTTAATATTCATGACTAAATGCATGACCCGTAGGACGTAATCATATTCTTTTTTGAAGTAACGTCTGTATTAGATAAGATAAGATAAGAATGTTGTTCGTGTTTGTATCTAAATGTGTACTACTGCTGAGGTGGACACTTTGTTGTTGTCCAATTGAGTTTTTATTGGTTTGGACCAATGCAATTATGTTATCTTCTTATCGTATCTTATCGTATTACAAGTGTCTCTATCGTTGCCATGTACTCTATGAATGTCTTTGCCACCTTGTCTTGGAGTGTCTCAATAGTCTCAACGTTGTGAGAAAAGTTTGACGTAAACTGCCTCTCAATCATCAGATTTTCTATATCGATGAATAAAGTGCATTACTACAATTTCTGCTTGTTCCATGCGGCGATGTTTTAATCCTTAATGAATGCATTACTACAATTTCTGCTTGTTCCATGCGGCGATGTTTCAGTCCTTAATGAATGCATTACTACAATCTCTGCTTGTTCCATGCGGCGATGTTTCAGTCCTTAATGAATGCATTACTACAATTTCTGCTTGTTCCATGCGGCGATGTTTTAATCCTTAATGAATGCATTACTACAATTTCTGCTTGTTCCCTGCGACGATGTTTCAATCCTTAATGAATGCATTACTACAATCTCTGCTTGTTCCCTGCTGCGATGTTTCAATCCTTAATGAATGCATTACTACAATCTCTGCTTGTTCCCTGCGACGATGTTTCAATCCTTAATGAATGCATTACTACAATTTCTGCTTGTTCCCTGCGACGATGTTTCAATCCTTAATGAATGCATTACTACAATCTCTGCTTGTTCCCTGCTGCGATGTTTCAATCCTTATTCTCTTCGATCATTTCTGCCTAACTCCCCCCTCCCCCGGTCTCTCTTATTTCTATGCAGTAAACGAAATAGTTGGGAAAAGAAAAAGTTATTGGTGAGAACATTTGAAAGTGTCTTGGAATGTGAAGATCTCTAGACGGAATGCTTAGCATTGATTCACTACAGCTCCTAAAAGTCTTTTTAAAATGTGAGTGAATGTTCGTTCCAAAGTACGGAGTTCATTTTAACACCACAAATAGAATAGAAAAAAGAAATATATAACGTCCCAGTGTTCAATGATTTGTAGTCCAACAATAGATACTCACGTAATTGAAACACCTGATCCATAGTTCCAAGATATGCGGCTAGAAACTTACGTTACCTACACCCTCGTGTCTTTGAGATTTGGTTGGGGACTTTCAGATGAAATACGTTTCAAGAGCTATGAACTCCTCCCCCCTACCTCCGTCAAAAATCCCCCATGTTTATTTTTTGTTTACATTGTTAACTATCCTTCCAAACGTGTGACCTAAGGCAGTTTCCCTTGGTGAATTGTATCCATGCGATCACCTAAGCGATACTTTATCAGAGTCATTCAGTACTGGCGATAATTATCATTTCGTTCTTAAATTTATGTAAACTTTACAGGGCTTATAACT
Organism: Biomphalaria sudanica; assembly: GCA_036873155.1. Taxonomy (NCBI): domain Eukaryota; kingdom Metazoa; phylum Mollusca; class Gastropoda; family Planorbidae; genus Biomphalaria; species Biomphalaria sudanica. Next base: position 47,949 of record JAZGLO010002052.1, read on the forward strand.
CCGCTGAAGTTGTATTTGAATAGAGAAGTTGTGCATATTTCTATATATTTCATTCATGACAACTTGTCTCCCTTCATATGATGGACTGGTTTGTAAGGAGACCAACGTGTTACAGTAGTTACAAGAATAAACAGAAAAAACAGGGGCAATAATTCGTTGTTTCCAGTTGGTTTAAAAATATTATCTACCTAAAACTAGATTTCTATGTTATTTCTAGCCAGAGATTATTTACCTCTTTCGTCCATCTCTGCGCTAATAAGAAACTGTGTATTCATTGAAAAAAATAGCAACAACATGTAATTTAGCATTCCCTCGGTGGACCAGTGTCTAGTGGAAGTAAACTTATGTCCGGAGACAGAATATATCTCAATAGCTCAACATCCGGAGACAATCTGGGCCAATATCGACCCAGCCGTAAGCACACGATCAGTCGTGCACGCGCACAGCACAGCAGATGACCTACTTAGAACCAGCTGCTGGTGAAGGGAAATGTAGGAATCATTTCAAGTGGCGAGGAGTGCTAGAAGAAAAGAAATGAAAGAAAAGGAAGATGTATCTGGCCTTACGCTAAAATAGAAGCTCACTGTTGGTGAAGCAAAGGTTACCAAGTTGTGGCTGAAGTGGTTCTGTTGTCAGTGTCTTTTCTAGCAAGTTTGGGTTTTTTAATGACAAAAATTCATGTTGGAATCGGAAGAAGAAATATGCATTATTTCTTGAGGCTTCGCTGACCCAGCAGTGACCTACATATTTTTTCTCAAAAAAAACAGCCAAAGCTGTTGTCTGTGGGTGTCTTGTTATCTTATATAATACAGACGTTACTTCAAAAAAGAAGATGATTACGTCCTACGCGTCATGCATTTAGTCATGCATATTAACCAATGACTTAAATTCTGCCAAGTCACTGGTTTTTCTGGCTAGCTCAGGCAACCCATTCCATGCTCTAATAGCACTAGGGAAGAAGGAGTATTTGTACAAATTTGTCCTAGCATATGGGACGAGGAATGTGCCTTTATTTTTGTGTCTTTCAGAGTATTTTATTAAATTTTCTTTTTGTATTTGTTCAGCTGCTACTTACCCACTTTAAATTTATTTGTTGCCTTCTATGCATTCTCTCTCTCTCTGACACACACAAACACACACACAACTAGCTTTGGTTCTTTGATCTTATGGGCAGACAACTCTTAGGCTGAGAAGAAACATTTCACTGGAATAGTTTGAGTTTCGTTTTTCCAGACCTTCAACATGTTCAAGTGAATGTGTCTTAACTTTATTGATCAAGTGAATGTGTCTTAACTTTATTGATCAAGTGAATGTGTCTTTACTTTATTGATCAAGTGAATGTGTCTTTACTTTATTGATCAAGTGAATGTGTCTTTACTTTATTGATCAAGTGAATATCTCTAAGCTGTAGTGATCAAGTGAATGTGTCTTTACTTTATTGATCAAGTGAATGTGTCTTTACTTTATTGATCAAGTGAATGTGTCTTAACTTTATTGATCAAGTGAATGTGTCTTAACTTTATTGATCAAGTGAATATCTCTAAGCTGTAGTGATCAAGTGAATGTGTCTTTACTTTATTGATCAAGTGAATGTGTCTTAACTTTATTGATCAAGTGAATGTGTCTTAACTTTATTGATCAAGTGAATATCTCTAAGCTGTAGTGATCAAGTGAATGTGTCTTTACTTTATTGATCAAGTGAATGTGTCTTTACTTTAGTGATCAAGTGAATGTGTCTTTACTTTAGTGATCAAGTGAATGTGTCTTAACTGTATTTATCAAGTGAATGTGTCTTTACTTTATTGATCAAGTGAATGTGTCTTTACTTTATTGATCAAGTGAATGTGTCTTAACTTTATTGATCAAGTGAATGTGTCTTAACTTTATTGATCAAGTGAATGTGTCTTAACTTTATTGATCAAGTGAATATCTCTAAGCTGTAGTGATCAAGTGAATGTGTCTTTACTTTATTGATCAAGTGAATGTGTCTTTACTTTAGTGATCAAGTGAATGTGTCTTTACTTTAGTGATCAAGTGAATGTGTCTTTACTTTATTGATCAAGTGAATGTGTCTTAACTGTATTTATCAAGTGAATGTGTCTTTACTTTATTGATCAAGTGAATGTGTCTTAACTGTATTTATCAAGTGAATGTGTCTTTACTTTATTGATCAAGTGAATGTGTCTTTACTTTATTGATCAAGTGAATGTGTCTTTACTTTATTGATCAAGTGAATGTGTCTTAACTTTATTGATCAAGTGAATGTGTCTTAACTTTATTGATCAAGTGAATATCTCTAAGCAGTAGTGATCAAGTGAATGTGTCTTTACTTTATTGATCAAGTGAATGTGTCTTTACTTTAGTGATCAAGTGAATGTGTCTTTACTTTAGTGATCAAGTGAATGTGTCTTTACTTTATTGATCAAGTGAATGTGTCTTTACTTTATTGATCAAGTGAATGTGTCTTAACTGTATTTATCAAGTGAATGTGTCTACTTTATTGATCAAGTGAATGTGTCTTTACTTTATTGATCAAGTGAATGTGTCTTTACTTTATTGATCAAGTGAATGTGTCTTAGCTGTATTTATCAAGTGAATGTGTCTTTACTTTATTTATCAAGTGAATGTGTCTTAACTTTATTGATCAAGTGAATGTGTCTTTACTTTATTGATCAAGTGAATATCTCTAAGCTGTAGTGATCAAGTGAATGTGTCTTTACTTTATTGATCAAGTGAATGTGTCTTTACTTTATTGATCAAGTGAATGTGTCTTAACTTTATTGATCAAGTGAATGTGTCTTAACTTTATTGATCAAGTGAATATCTCTAAGCTGTAGTGATCAAGTGAATGTGTCTTTACTTTATTGATCAAGTGAATGTGTCTTTACTTTATTGATCAAGTGAATGTGTCTTAACTTTATTGATCAAGTGAATGTGTCTTAACTTTATTGATCAAGTGAATATCTCTAAGCTGTAGTGATCAAGTGAATGTGTCTTTACTTTATTGATCAAGTGAATGTGTCTTTACTTTAGTGATCAAGTGAATGTGTCTTTACTTTAGTGATCAAGTGAATGTGTCTTAACTGTATTTATCAAGTGAATGTGTCTTTACTTTATTGATCAAGTGAATGTGTCTTTACTTTATTGATCAAGTGAATGTGTCTTAACTTTATTGATCAAGTGAATGTGTCTTAACTTTATTGATCAATTGAATGTGTCTTAACTTTATTGATCAAGTGAATATCTCTAAGCTGTAGTGATCAAGTGAATGTGTCTTTACTTTATTGATCAAGTGAATGTGTCTTTACTTTAGTGATCAAGTGAATGTGTCTTTACTTTAGTGATCAAGTGAATGTGTCTTTACTTTATTGATCAAGTGAATGTGTCTTAACTGTATTTATCAAGTGAATGTGTCTTTACTTTATTGATCAAGTGAATGTGTCTTAACTGTATTTATCAAGTGAATGTGTCTTTACTTTATTGATCAAGTGAATGTGTCTTTACTTTATTGATCAAGTGAATGTGTCTTTACTTTATTGATCAAGTGAATGTGTCTTAACTTTATTGATCAAGTGAATGTGTCTTAACTTTATTGATCAAGTGAATATCTCTAAGCTGTAGTGATCAAGTGAATGTGTCTTTACTTTATTGATCAAGTGAATGTGTCTTTACTTTAGTGATCAAGTGAATGTGTCTTTACTTTAGTGATCAAGTGAATGTGTCTTTACTTTATTGATCAAGTGAATGTGTCTTTACTTTATTGATCAAGTGAATGTGTCTTAACTGTATTTATCAAGTGAATGTGTCTACTTTATTGATCAAGTGAATGTGTCTTTACTTTATTGATCAAGTGAATGTGTCTTTACTTTATTGATCAAGTGATTGTGTCTTAGCTGTATTTATCAAGTGAATGTGTCTTTACTTTATTTATCAAGTGAATGTGTCTTAACTTTATTGATCAAGTGAATGTGTCTTTACTTTATTGATCAAGTGAATATCTCTAAGCTGTAGTGATCAAGTGAATGTGTCTTTACTTTATTGATCAAGTGAATGTGTCTTTACTTTATTGATCAAGTGAATGTGTCTTAACTTTATTGATCAAGTGAATGTGTCTTAACTTTATTGATCAAGTGAATATCTCTAAGCTGTAGTGATCAAGTGAATGTGTCTTTACTTTATTGATCAAGTGAATGTGTCTTTACTTTAGTGATCAAGTGAATGTGTCTTTACTTTAGTGATCAAGTGAATGTGTCTTAACTGTATTTATCAAGTGAATGTGTCTTTACTTTATTGATCAAGTGAATGTGTCTTTACTTTATTGATCAAGTGAATGTGTCTTAACTTTATTGATCAAGTGAATGTGTCTTAACTTTATTGATCAAGTGAATGTGTCTTAACTTTATTGATCAAGTGAATGTGTCTTAACTTTATTGATCAAGTGAATATCTCTAAGCTGTAGTGATCAAGTGAATGTGTCTTTACTTTATTGATCAAGTGAATGTGTCTTTACTTTAGTGATCAAGTGAATGTGTCTTTACTTTAGTGATCAAGTGAATGTGTCTTTACTTTATTGATCAAGTGAATGTGTCTTAACTGTATTTATCAAGTGAATGTGTCTTTACTTTATTGATCAAGTGAATGTGTCTTAACTGTATTTATCAAGTGAATGTGTCTTTACTTTATTGATCAAGTGAATGTGTCTTTACTTTATTGATCAAGTGAATGTGTCTTTACTTTATTGATCAAGTGAATGTGTCTTAACTTTATTGATCAAGTGAATGTGTCTTAACTTTATTGATCAAGTGAATATCTCTAAGCTGTAGTGATCAAGTGAATGTGTCTTTACTTTATTGATCAAGTGAATGTGTCTTTACTTTAGTGATCAAGTGAATGTGTCTTTACTTTAGTGATCAAGTGAATGTGTCTTTACTTTATTGATCAAGTGAATGTGTCTTAACTGTATTTATCAAGTGAATGTGTCTTTACTTTATTGATCAAGTGAATGTGTCTTAACTGTATTTGTCAAGTGAATATCTCTAAACTGTTTTCGTCAAGTAAATATCTCTAAACTGAATTGATCAAGTGAATATCTCTAAACTGAATTGATCAAGTGAATGTGTCTTTACTTTATTGATCAAGTGAATGTGTCTTAACTGTATTTATCAAGTGAATGTGTCTACTTTATTGATCAAGTGAATGTGTCTTTACTTTATTGATCAAGTGAATGTGTCTTTACTTTATTGATCAAGTGAATGTGTCTTAGCTGTATTTATCAAGTGAATGTGTCTTTACTTTATTTATCAAGTGAATGTGTCTTAACTTTATTGATCAAGTGAATGTGTCTTTACTTTATTGATCAAGTGAATATCTCTAAGCTGTAGTGATCAAGTGAATGTGTCTTTACTTTATTGATCAAGTGAATGTGTCTTTACTTTATTGATCAAGTGAATGTGTCTTAACTTTATTGATCAAGTGAATGTGTCTTAACTTTATTGATCAAGTGAATATCTCTAAGCTGTAGTGATCAAGTGAATGTGTCTTTACTTTATTGATCAAGTGAATGTGTCTTTACTTTAGTGATCAAGTGAATGTGTCTTTACTTTAGTGATCAAGTGAATGTGTCTTAACTGTATTTATCAAGTGAATGTGTCTTTACTTTATTGATCAAGTGAATGTGTCTTTACTTTATTGATCAAGTGAATGTGTCTTAACTTTATTGATCAAGTGAATGTGTCTTAACTTTATTGATCAAGTGAATGTGTCTTAACTTTATTGATCAAGTGAATATCTCTAAGCTGTAGTGATCAAGTGAATGTGTCTTTACTTTATTGATCAAGTGAATGTGTCTTTACTTTAGTGATCAAGTGAATGTGTCTTTACTTTAGTGATCAAGTGAATGTGTCTTTACTTTATTGATCAAGTGAATGTGTCTTAACTGTATTTATCAAGTGAATGTGTCTTTACTTTATTGATCAAGTGAATGTGTCTTAACTGTATTTATCAAGTGAATGTGTCTTTACTTTATTGATCAAGTGAATGTGTCTTTACTTTATTGATCAAGTGAATGTGTCTTTACTTTATTGATCAAGTGAATGTGTCTTTACTTTATTGATCAAGTGAATGTGTCTTTACTTTATTGATCAAGTGAATGTGTCTTTACTTTATTGATCAAGTGAATGTGTCTTTACTTTATTGATCAAGTGAATGTGTCTTTACTTTATTGATCAAGTGAATGTGTCTTTACTTTATTGATCAAGTGAATGTGTCTTTACTTTATTGATCAAGTGAATGTGTCTTTACTTTATTGATCAAGTGAATGTGTCTTTACTTTATTGATCAAGTGAATGTGTCTTAACTTTATTGATCAAGTGAATGTGTCTTAACTGTATTTATCAAGTGAATGTGTCTACTTTATTGATCAAGTGAATGTGTCTTTACTTTATTGATCAAGTGAATGTGTCTTAGCTGTATTTATCAAGTGAATGTGTCTTTACTTTATTTATCAAGTGAATGTGTCTTAACTTTATTGATCAAGTGAATGTGTCTTTACTTTATTGATCAAGTGAATATCTCTAAGCTGTAGTGATCAAGTGAATGTGTCTTTACTTTATTGATCAAGTGAATGTGTCTTTACTTTATTGATCAAGTGAATGTGTCTTTACTTTATTGATCAAGTGAATGTGTCTTTACTTTATTGATCAAGTGAATGTGTCTTTACTTTATTGATCAAGTGAATGTGTCTTTACTTTATTGATCAAGTGAATGTGTCTTTACTTTATTGATCAAGTGAATGTGTCTTTACTTTATTGATCAAGTGAATGTGTCTTTACTTTATTGATCAAGTGAATGTGTCTTTACTTTATTGATCAAGTGAATGTGTCTTTACTTTATTGATCAAGTGAATGTGTCTTAACTTTATTGATCAAGTGAATGTGTCTTAACTGTATTTATCAAGTGAATGTGTCTACTTTATTGATCAAGTGAATGTGTCTTTACTTTATTGATCAAGTGAATGTGTCTTAGCTGTATTTATCAAGTGAATGTGTCTTTACTTTATTTATCAAGTGAATGTGTCTTAACTTTATTGATCAAGTGAATGTGTCTTTACTTTATTGATCAAGTGAATATCTCTAAGCTGTAGTGATCAAGTGAATGTGTCTTTACTTTATTGATCAAGTGAATGTGTCTTTACTTTATTGATCAAGTGAATGTGTCTTAACTGTATTTATCAAGTGAATGTGTCTTTACTTTATTGATCAAGTGAATGTGTCTTTACTTTATTGATCAAGTGAATGTGTCTTAACTTTATTGATCAAGTGAATGTGTCTTAACTTTATTGATCAAGTGAATGTGTCTTAACTTTATTGATCAAGTGAATATCTCTAAGCTGTAGTGATCAAGTGAATGTGTCTTTACTTTATTGATCAAGTGAATGTGTCTTTACTTTAGTGATCAAGTGAATGTGTCTTTACTTTAGTGATCAAGTGAATGTGTCTTTACTTTATTGATCAAGTGAATGTGTCTTAACTGTATTTATCAAGTGAATGTGTCTTTACTTTATTGATCAAGTGAATGTGTCTTAACTGTATTTGTCAAGTGAATATCTCTAAACTGTTTTCGTCAAGTAAATATCTCTAAACTGAATTGATCAAGTGAATATCTCTAAACTGAATTGATCAAGTGAATGTGTCTTTACTTTATTGATCAAGTGAATGTGTCTTAACTGTATTTATCAAGTGAATGTGTCTACTTTATTGATCAAGTGAATGTGTCTTTACTTTATTGATCAAGTGAATGTGTCTTTACTTTATTGATCAAGTGAATGTGTCTTAGCTGTATTTATCAAGTGAATGTGTCTTTACTTTATTTATCAAGTGAATGTGTCTTAACTTTATTGATCAAGTGAATGTGTCTTTACTTTATTGATCAAGTCAATATCTCTAAGCTGTAGTGATCAAGTGAATGTGTCTTTACTTTATTGATCAAGTGAATGTGTCTTTACTTTATTGATCAAGTGAATGTGTCTTAACTGTATTTATCAAGTGAATGTGTCTTTACTTTATTGATCAAGTGAATGTGTCTTTACTTTATTGATCAAGTGAATGTGTCTTAACTTTATTGATCAAGTGAATGTGTCTTAACTTTATTGATCAAGTGAATGTGTCTTAACTTTATTGATCAAGTGAATATCTCTAAGCTGTAGTGATCAAGTGAATGTGTCTTTACTTTATTGATCAAGTGAATGTGTCTTTACTTTAGTGATCAAGTGAATGTGTCTTTACTTTAGTGATCAAGTGAATGTGTCTTTACTTTATTGATCAAGTGAATGTGTCTTAACTGTATTTATCAAGTGAATGTGTCTTTACTTTATTGATCAAGTGAATGTGTCTTAACTGTATTTATCAAGTGAATGTGTCTTTACTTTATTGATCAAGTGAATGTGTCTTTACTTTATTGATCAAGTGAATGTGTCTTTACTTTATTGATCAAGTGAATATCTCTAAGCTGTAGTGATCAAGTGAATGTGTCTTTACTTTATTGATCAAGTGAATGTGTCTTTACTTTAGTGATCAAGTGAATGTGTCTTAACTGTATTTATCAAGTGAATGTGTCTTTACTTTATTGATCAAGTGAATGTGTCTTAACTGTATTTATCAAGTGAATATGTCTTTACTTTATTGATCAAGTGAATGTGTCTTTACTTTATTTATCAAGTGAATGTGTCTTAACTTTATTGATCAAGTGAATGTGTCTTTACTTTATTGATCAAGTGAATGTGTCTTTACTTTATTGATCAAGTGAATGTGTCTTTACTTTATTGATCAAGTGAATGTGTCTTTACTTTATTGATCAAGTGAATGTGTCTTTACTTTATTGATCAAGTGAATGTGTCTTAACTTTATTGATCAAGTGAATGTGTCTTTACTTTATTGATCAAGTGAATGTGTCTTTACTTTATTGATCAAGTGAATGTGTCTTTACTTTATTGATCAAGTGAATGTGTCTTTACTTTATTGATCAAGTGAATGTGTCTTTACTTTATTGATCAAGTGAATGTGTCTTTACTTTATTGATCAAGTGAATGTGTCTTTACTTTATTGATCAAGTGAATGTGTCTTTACTTTATTGATCAAGTGAATGTGTCTTTACTTTATTGATCAAGTGAATGTGTCTTTACTTTATTGATCAAGTGAATGTGTCTTAACTTTATTGATCAAGTGAATGTGTCTTAACTGTATTTATCAAGTGAATGTGTCTACTTTATTGATCAAGTGAATGTGTCTTTACTTTATTGATCAAGTGATTGTGTCTTAGCTGTATTTATCAAGTGAATGTGTCTTTACTTTATTTATCAAGTGAATGTGTCTTAACTTTATTGATCAAGTGAATGTGTCTTTACTTTATTGATCAAGTGAATATCTCTAAGCTGTAGTGATCAAGTGAATGTGTCTTTACTTTATTGATCAAGTGAATGTGTCTTTACTTTATTGATCAAGTGAATGTGTCTTAACTTTATTGATCAAGTGAATGTGTCTTAACTTTATTGATCAAGTGAATATCTCTAAGCTGTAGTGATCAAGTGAATGTGTCTTTACTTTATTGATCAAGTGAATGTGTCTTTACTTTAGTGATCAAGTGAATGTGTCTTTACTTTAGTGATCAAGTGAATGTGTCTTAACTGTATTTATCAAGTGAATGTGTCTTTACTTTATTGATCAAGTGAATGTGTCTTTACTTTATTGATCAAGTGAATGTGTCTTAACTTTATTGATCAAGTGAATGTGTCTTAACTTTATTGATCAAGTGAATGTGTCTTAACTTTATTGATCAAGTGAATATCTCTAAGCTGTAGTGATCAAGTGAATGTGTCTTTACTTTATTGATCAAGTGAATGTGTCTTTACTTTAGTGATCAAGTGAATGTGTCTTTACTTTAGTGATCAAGTGAATGTGTCTTTACTTTATTGATCAAGTGAATGTGTCTTAACTGTATTTATCAAGTGAATGTGTCTTTACTTTATTGATCAAGTGAATGTGTCTTAACTGTATTTATCAAGTGAATGTGTCTTTACTTTATTGATCAAGTGAATGTGTCTTTACTTTATTGATCAAGTGAATGTGTCTTTACTTTATTGATCAAGTGAATGTGTCTTAACTTTATTGATCAAGTGAATGTGTCTTAACTTTATTGATCAAGTGAATATCTCTAAGCTGTAGTGATCAAGTGAATGTGTCTTTACTTTATTGATCAAGTGAATGTGTCTTTACTTTAGTGATCAAGTGAATGTGTCTTTACTTTAGTGATCAAGTGAATGTGTCTTTACTTTATTGATCAAGTGAATGTGTCTTAACTGTATTTATCAAGTGAATGTGTCTTTACTTTATTGATCAAGTGAATGTGTCTTAACTGTATTTGTCAAGTGAATATCTCTAAACTGTTTTCGTCAAGTAAATATCTCTAAACTGAATTGATCAAGTGAATATCTCTAAACTGAATTGATCAAGTGAATGTGTCTTTACTTTATTGATCAAGTGAATGTGTCTTAACTGTATTTATCAAGTGAATGTGTCTACTTTATTGATCAAGTGAATGTGTCTTTACTTTATTGATCAAGTGAATGTGTCTTTACTTTATTGATCAAGTGAATGTGTCTTAGCTGTATTTATCAAGTGAATGTGTCTTTACTTTATTTATCAAGTGAATGTGTCTTAACTTTATTGATCAAGTGAATGTGTCTTTACTTTATTGATCAAGTGAATATCTCTAAGCTGTAGTGATCAAGTGAATGTGTCTTTACTTTATTGATCAAGTAAAAGTGTCTTTACTTTATTGATCAAGTGAATGTGTCTTAACTTTATTGATCAAGTGAATGTGTCTTAACTTTATTGATCAAGTGAATATCTCTAAGCTGTAGTGATCAAGTGAATGTGTCTTTACTTTATTGATCAAGTGAATGTGTCTTTACTTTAGTGATCAAGTGAATGTGTCTTTACTTTAGTGATCAAGTGAATGTGTCTTAACTGTATTTATCAAGTGAATGTGTCTTTACTTTATTGATCAAGTGAATGTGTCTTTACTTTATTGATCAAGTGAATGTGTCTTAACTTTATTGATCAAGTGAATGTGTCTTAACTTTATTGATCAAGTGAATGTGTCTTAACTTTATTGATCAAGTGAATATCTCTAAGCTGTAGTGATCAAGTGAATGTGTCTTTACTTTATTGATCAAGTGAATGTGTCTTTACTTTAGTGATCAAGTGAATGTGTCTTTACTTTAGTGATCAAGTGAATGTGTCTTTACTTTATTGATCAAGTGAATGTGTCTTAACTGTATTTATCAAGTGAATGTGTCTTTACTTTATTGATCAAGTGAATGTGTCTTAACTGTATTTATCAAGTGAATGTGTCTTTACTTTATTGATCAAGTGAATGTGTCTTTACTTTATTGATCAAGTGAATGTGTCTTTACTTTATTGATCAAGTGAATGTGTCTTTACTTTATTGATCAAGTGAATGTGTCTTTACTTTATTGATGAAGTGAATGTGTCTTTACTTTATTGATCAAGTGAATGTGTCTTTACTTTATTGATCAAGTGAATGTGTCTTTACTTTATTGATCAAGTGAATGTGTCTTTACTTTATTGATCAAGTGAATGTGTCTTTACTTTATTGATCAAGTGAATGTGTCTTTACTTTATTGATCAAGTGAATGTGTCTTTACTTTATTGATCAAGTGAATGTGTCTTAACTTTATTGATCAAGTGAATGTGTCTTAACTGTATTTATCAAGTGAATGTGTCTACTTTATTGATCAAGTGAATGTGTCTTTACTTTATTGATCAAGTGAATGTGTCTTAGCTGTATTTATCAAGTGAATGTGTCTTTACTTTATTTATCAAGTGAATGTGTCTTAACTTTATTGATCAAGTGAATGTGTCTTTACTTTATTGATCAAGTGAATATCTCTAAGCTGTAGTGATCAAGTGAATGTGTCTTTACTTTATTGATCAAGTGAATGTGTCTTTACTTTATTGATCAAGTGAATGTGTCTTTACTTTATTGATCAAGTGAATGTGTCTTTACTTTATTGATCAAGTGAATGTGTCTTTACTTTATTGATCAAGTGAATGTGTCTTTACTTTATTGATCAAGTGAATGTGTCTTTACTTTATTGATCAAGTGAATGTGTCTTTACTTTATTGATCAAGTGAATGTGTCTTTACTTTATTGATCAAGTGAATGTGTCTTTACTTTATTGATCAAGTGAATGTGTCTTTACTTTATTGATCAAGTGAATGTGTCTTTACTTTATTGATCAAGTGAATGTGTCTTAACTTTATTGATCAAGTGAATGTGTCTTAACTGTATTTATCAAGTGAATGTGTCTACTTTATTGATCAAGTGAATGTGTCTTTACTTTATTGATCAAGTGAATGTGTCTTAGCTGTATTTATCAAGTGAATGTGTCTTTACTTTATTTATCAAGTGAATGTGTCTTAACTTTATTGATCAAGTGAATGTGTCTTTACTTTATTGATCAAGTGAATATCTCTAAGCTGTAGTGATCAAGTGAATGTGTCTTTACTTTATTGATCAAGTGAATGTGTCTTTACTTTATTGATCAAGTGAATGTGTCTTAACTGTATTTATCAAGTGAATGTGTCTTTACTTTATTGATCAAGTGAATGTGTCTTTACTTTATTGATCAAGTGAATGTGTCTTAACTTTATTGATCAAGTGAATGTGTCTTAACTTTATTGATCAAGTGAATGTGTCTTAACTTTATTGATCAAGTGAATATCTCTAAGCTGTAGTGATCAAGTGAATGTGTCTTTACTTTATTGATCAAGTGAATGTGTCTTTACTTTAGTGATCAAGTGAATGTGTCTTTACTTTAGTGATCAAGTGAATGTGTCTTTACTTTATTGATCAAGTGAATGTGTCTTAACTGTATTTATCAAGTGAATGTGTCTTTACTTTATTGATCAAGTGAATGTGTCTTAACTGTATTTGTCAAGTGAATATCTCTAAACTGTTTTCGTCAAGTAAATATCTCTAAACTGAATTGATCAAGTGAATATCTCTAAACTGAATTGATCAAGTGAATGTGTCTTTACTTTATTGATCAAGTGAATGTGTCTTAACTGTATTTATCAAGTGAATGTGTCTACTTTATTGATCAAGTGAATGTGTCTTTACTTTATTGATCAAGTGAATGTGTCTTTACTTTATTGATCAAGTGAATGTGTCTTAGCTGTATTTATCAAGTGAATGTGTCTTTACTTTATTTATCAAGTGAATGTGTCTTAACTTTATTGATCAAGTGAATGTGTCTTTACTTTATTGATCAAGTGAATATCTCTAAGCTGTAGTGATCAAGTGAATGTGTCTTTACTTTATTGATCAAGTGAATGTGTCTTTACTTTATTGATCAAGTGAATGTGTCTTAACTGTATTTATCAAGTGAATGTGTCTTTACTTTATTGATCAAGTGAATGTGTCTTTACTTTATTGATCAAGTGAATGTGTCTTAACTTTATTGATCAAGTGAATGTGTCTTAACTTTATTGATCAAGTGAATGTGTCTTAACTTTATTGATCAAGTGAATATCTCTAAGCTGTAGTGATCAAGTGAATGTGTCTTTACTTTATTGATCAAGTGAATGTGTCTTTACTTTAGTGATCAAGTGAATGTGTCTTTACTTTAGTGATCAAGTGAATGTGTCTTTACTTTATTGATCAAGTGAATGTGTCTTAACTGTATTTATCAAGTGAATGTGTCTTTACTTTATTGATCAAGTGAATGTGTCTTAACTGTATTTATCAAGTGAATGTGTCTTTACTTTATTGATCAAGTGAATGTGTCTTTACTTTATTGATCAAGTGAATGTGTCTTTACTTTATTGATCAAGTGAATATCTCTAAGCTGTAGTGATCAAGTGAATGTGTCTTTACTTTATTGATCAAGTGAATGTGTCTTTACTTTAGTGATCAAGTGAATGTGTCTTAACTGTATTTATCAAGTGAATGTGTCTTTACTTTATTGATCAAGTGAATGTGTCTTAACTGTATTTATCAAGTGAATATGTCTTTACTTTATTGATCAAGTGAATGTGTCTTTACTTTATTGATCAAGTGAATGTGTCTTAACTTTATTGATGAAGTGAATGTGTCTTAACTGTATTTATCAAGTGAATGTGTCTTTACTTTATTGATCAAGTGAATGTGTCTTTACTTTATTGATCAAGTGAATGTGTCTTTACTTTATTGATCAAGTGAATGTGTCTTAACTTTATTGATCAAGTGAATGTGTCTTAACTTTATTGATCAAGTGAATATCTCTAAGCTGTAGTGATCAAGTGAATGTGTCTTAACTGTATTTATCAAGTGAATGTGTCTACTTTATTGATCAAGTGAATGTGTCTTTACTTTATTGATCAAGTGAATGTGTCTTTACTTTATTGATCAAGTGAATGTGTCTTAGCTGTATTTATCAAGTGAATGTGTCTTTACTTTATTGATCAAGTGAATGTGTCTTAACTGTATTTGTCAAGTGAATATCTCTAAACTGTTTTCGTCAAGTAAATATCTCTAAACTGAATTGATCAAGTGAATATCTCTAAACTGAATTGATCAAGTGAATGTGTCTTTACTTTATTGATCAAGTGAATGTGTCTTAACTGTATTTATCAAGTGAATGTGTCTACTTTATTGATCAAGTGAATGTGTCTTTACTTTATTGATCAAGTGAATGTGTCTTTACTTTATTGATCAAGTGAATGTGTCTTAGCTGTATTTATCAAGTGAATGTGTCTTTACTTTATTTATCAAGTGAATGTGTCTTAACTTTATTGATCAAGTGAATGTGTCTTTACTTTATTGATCAAGTGAATATCTCTAAGCTGTAGTGATCAAGTGAATGTGTCTTTACTTTATTGATCAAGTGAATGTGTCTTTACTTTATTGATCAAGTGAATGTGTCTTAACTTTATTGATCAAGTGAATGTGTCTTAACTTTATTGATCAAGTGAATATCTCTAAGCTGTAGTGATCAAGTGAATGTGTCTTTACTTTATTGATCAAGTGAATGTGTCTTTACTTTAGTGATCAAGTGAATGTGTCTTTACTTTAGTGATCAAGTGAATGTGTCTTAACTGTATTTATCAAGTGAATGTGTCTTTACTTTATTGATCAAGTGAATGTGTCTTTACTTTATTGATCAAGTGAATGTGTCTTAACTTTATTGATCAAGTGAATGTGTCTTAACTTTATTGATCAAGTGAATGTGTCTTAACTTTATTGATCAAGTGAATATCTCTAAGCTGTAGTGATCAAGTGAATGTGTCTTTACTTTATTGATCAAGTGAATGTGTCTTTACTTTAGTGATCAAGTGAATGTGTCTTTACTTTAGTGATCAAGTGAATGTGTCTTTACTTTATTGATCAAGTGAATGTGTCTTAACTGTATTTATCAAGTGAATGTGTCTTTACTTTATTGATCAAGTGAATGTGTCTTAACTGTATTTATCAAGTGAATGTGTCTTTACTTTATTGATCAAGTGAATGTGTCTTTACTTTATTGATCAAGTGAATGTGTCTTTACTTTATTGATCAAGTGAATGTGTCTTTACTTTATTGATCAAGTGAATGTGTCTTTACTTTATTGATCAAGTGAATGTGTCTTTACTTTATTGATCAAGTGAATGTGTCTTTACTTTATTGATCAAGTGAATGTGTCTTTACTTTATTGATCAAGTGAATGTGTCTTTACTTTATTGATCAAGTGAATGTGTCTTTACTTTATTGATCAAGTGAATGTGTCTTTACTTTATTGATCAAGTGAATGTGTCTTTACTTTATTGATCAAGTGAATGTGTCTTAACTTTATTGATCAAGTGAATGTGTCTTAACTGTATTTATCAAGTGAATGTGTCTACTTTATTGATCAAGTGAATGTGTCTTTACTTTATTGATCAAGTGAATGTGTCTTAGCTGTATTTATCAAGTGAATGTGTCTTTACTTTATTTATCAAGTGAATGTGTCTTAACTTTATTGATCAAGTGAATGTGTCTTTACTTTATTGATCAAGTGAATATCTCTAAGCTGTAGTGATCAAGTGAATGTGTCTTTACTTTATTGATCAAGTGAATGTGTCTTTACTTTATTGATCAAGTGAATGTGTCTTTACTTTATTGATCAAGTGAATGTGTCTTTACTTTATTGATCAAGTGAATGTGTCTTTACTTTATTGATCAAGTGAATGTGTCTTTACTTTATTGATCAAGTGAATGTGTCTTTACTTTATTGATCAAGTGAATGTGTCTTTACTTTATTGATCAAGTGAATGTGTCTTTACTTTATTGATCAAGTGAATGTGTCTTTACTTTATTGATCAAGTGAATGTGTCTTTACTTTATTGATCAAGTGAATGTGTCTTAACTTTATTGATCAAGTGAATGTGTCTTAACTGTATTTATCAAGTGAATGTGTCTACTTTATTGATCAAGTGAATGTGTCTTTACTTTATTGATCAAGTGAATGTGTCTTAGCTGTATTTATCAAGTGAATGTGTCTTTACTTTATTTATCAAGTGAATGTGTCTTAACTTTATTGATCAAGTGAATGTGTCTTTACTTTATTGATCAAGTGAATATCTCTAAGCTGTAGTGATCAAGTGAATGTGTCTTTACTTTATTGATCAAGTGAATGTGTCTTTACTTTATTGATCAAGTGAATGTGTCTTAACTGTATTTATCAAGTGAATGTGTCTTTACTTTATTGATCAAGTGAATGTGTCTTTACTTTATTGATCAAGTGAATGTGTCTTAACTTTATTGATCAAGTGAATGTGTCTTAACTTTATTGATCAAGTGAATGTGTCTTAACTTTATTGATCAAGTGAATATCTCTAAGCTGTAGTGATCAAGTGAATGTGTCTTTACTTTATTGATCAAGTGAATGTGTCTTTACTTTAGTGATCAAGTGAATGTGTCTTTACTTTAGTGATCAAGTGAATGTGTCTTTACTTTATTGATCAAGTGAATGTGTCTTAACTGTATTTATCAAGTGAATGTGTCTTTACTTTATTGATCAAGTGAATGTGTCTTAACTGTATTTGTCAAGTGAATATCTCTAAACTGTTTTCGTCAAGTAAATATCTCTAAACTGAATTGATCAAGTGAATATCTCTAAACTGAATTGATCAAGTGAATGTGTCTTTACTTTATTGATCAAGTGAATGTGTCTTAGCTGTATTTATCAAGTGAATGTGTCTTTACTTTATTTATCAAGTGAATGTGTCTTAACTTTATTGATCAAGTGAATGTGTCTTTACTTTATTGATCAAGTGAATATCTCTAAGCTGTAGTGATCAAGTGAATGTGTCTTTACTTTATTGATCAAGTGAATGTGTCTTTACTTTATTGATCAAGTGAATGTGTCTTAACTGTATTTATCAAGTGAATGTGTCTTTACTTTATTGATCAAGTGAATGTGTCTTTACTTTATTGATCAAGTGAATGTGTCTTAACTTTATTGATCAAGTGAATGTGTCTTAACTTTATTGATCAAGTGAATGTGTCTTAACTTTATTGATCAAGTGAATATCTCTAAGCTGTAGTGATCAAGTGAATGTGTCTTTACTTTATTGATCAAGTGAATGTGTCTTTACTTTAGTGATCAAGTGAATGTGTCTTTACTTTAGTGATCAAGTGAATGTGTCTTTACTTTATTGATCAAGTGAATGTGTCTTAACTGTATTTATCAAGTGAATGTGTCTTTACTTTATTGATCAAGTGAATGTGTCTTAACTGTATTTATCAAGTGAATGTGTCTTTACTTTATTGATCAAGTGAATGTGTCTTTACTTTATTGATCAAGTGAATGTGTCTTTACTTTATTGATCAAGTGAATATCTCTAAGCTGTAGTGATCAAGTGAATGTGTCTTTACTTTATTGATCAAGTGAATGTGTCTTTACTTTAGTGATCAAGTGAATGTGTCTTAACTGTATTTATCAAGTGAATGTGTCTTTACTTTATTGATCAAGTGAATGTGTCTTAACTGTATTTATCAAGTGAATATGTCTTTACTTTATTGATCAAGTGAATGTGTCTTTACTTTATTGATCAAGTGAATGTGTCTTAACTTTATTGATCAAGTGAATGTGTCTTTACTTTATTGATCAAGTGAATGTGTCTTTACTTTATTGATCAAGTGAATGTGTCTTTACTTTATTGATCAAGTGAATGTGTCTTTACTTTATTGATCAAGTGAATGTGTCTTTACTTTATTGATCAAGTGAATGTGTCTTAACTTTATTGATCAAGTGAATGTGTCTTTACTTTATTGATCAAGTGAATGTGTCTTTACTTTATTGATCAAGTGAATGTGTCTTTACTTTATTGATCAAGTGAATGTGTCTTTACTTTATTGATCAAGTGAATGTGTCTTTACTTTATTGATCAAGTGAATGTGTCTTTACTTTATTGATCAAGTGAATGTGTCTTTACTTGATTGATCAAGTGAATGTGTCTTTACTTTATTGATCAAGTGAATGTGTCTTTACTTTATTGATCAAGTGAATGTGTCTTTACTTTATTGATCAAGTGAATGTGTCTTAACTTTATTGATCAAGTGAATGTGTCTTAACTGTATTTATCAAGTGAATGTGTCTACTTTATTGATCAAGTGAATGTGTCTTTACTTTATTGATCAAGTGAATGTGTCTTAGCTGTATTTATCAAGTGAATGTGTCTTTACTTTATTTATCAAGTGAATGTGTCTTAACTTTATTGATCAAGTGAATGTGTCTTTACTTTATTGATCAAGTGAATATCTCTAAGCTGTAGTGATCAAGTGAATGTGTCTTTACTTTATTGATCAAGTGAATGTGTCTTTACTTTATTGATCAAGTGAATGTGTCTTTACTTTATTGATCAAGTGAATGTGTCTTTACTTTATTGATCAAGTGAATGTGTCTTTACTTTATTGATCAAGTGAATGTGTCTTTACTTTATTGATCAAGTGAATGTGTC